>VMDO01018062.1:0-43198 GCA_007922755.1 Pedetes capensis
CACGCCTGTAATCCCAGTGGCTCAGGAGGTGGAGGCAGGAGGACCGCAAGTTCGAGACCAGAGGCAGTCTTTGTAACTTCGTGAGACCCTGTCTCAAAAAGTAAAAAATGGGCTGGGGGCGCAGCTCAGTGGTCCAGCCCTTGCAAAGCATGCAAGCACGAGGCCCTGGGTTCAACCCCCAGTACTGAAAAAAAAAAAAGAAAAAATCTACTGCGTGAATTCAACTCAGTTTGCTCTATGCACAGAGAATGCATGAGAAAAAAGCGCTGGAGTGTTTTAGCAGACAGAATATGCTCCTTTATGTGACAGTGGAAGACGTGTAGTAAAGATATTTCGTTAAAAATTTAAAGACTGTAAATCAGGTGGAAATGTATACATGAAGGAAAAATATATTTAGCAAAAGATACAAACTTTTTTTGGCCTCAGGAAGTAAATGAAAAAAAAAGTTAAAATGATGCCAAAGAAAATCAAGTTACCATTAAGGATCTTCTTTCAGCCAAGAAGCAGCAGATACGGAATAAATCTGAAATTTTAAATTATAAAAATAACAGAAGTGAGTGGCACACTTGATATTATCAATATGGCTGTACGGTGGGTGGCAGAAGTCAGATAAATTGATGAGGAAATGCCAGACAGAACAACACTCTAAAGTGAGGTTTCCCAGCACATAGCTTCCCTCAGACAGAGAGGGCTGTGAGGAAGAAGTCCAGCCTAAATTGCTCCCTCTTCACCCTCAGACTGTTCCCCAGAGTCAGCCAACACGGGTTCCAGAATATTCCTTCACAATTTCTGACACGTTCCTCCCCATCGCCCTCATCCACCACTGCTCTGTTCTTGGGTAACTAACCAGTAAATAAAAATGGAGCTGGAGAAAAGGTACCAGGGTGCATCCAGCCCCAGGGGACCCACTGAGAGCTTTGCACATGGCCCCTGGCCTGGGGCATTCAGGCCAGTTAGTCCCCAGGGTGCTGCCCCTCACTGCTAACCAGGCAGGCATGGCACTGTGCAGGGATTCTTTATACTGAGCACACAGGATCTCCAGCAGACTTGACTGGGGACATCTTGAATAAATTCTCTGGTACCAATGCTGTTGTTGTTAGGTGCCTTCCAGTTGGATCTGACGCATAGCAACCCTGAGTGCAGCAGAACAAAACACTACCCAACACTGTGCCATGCACATGGTCCTTCTATATTTGAGCCCTCTGTTGCAGCCACTATGTTTCTTTTCATTTTGAGTCACACCACACCAGCAAAAGGAGGTCCTGGCGACTTTACTCCATTCCTGTCATTATAGTCAACTATTCTTTGAGGGGGCTGGGATTTAGCTCAGTTGGTAGAGCACTGCTCTGCAGTCTCTGAGGTCCCGAGTTTGATTCCCAGCACCACAAAAATGGAAGAAGGATGTGGTAATTTACTCCCGAGGCAATCCCAAAACAATCAGCCATTGTAAACTCTATGAGGGTTGCTAGGAGTCAGACATGACTCGACTACACCTAATAACAACAACAGCAACATCCTTTGAAGAGGCAACTCTTCCCTTGTTGTTGTTAGGTGCCGTCAAGTCGGTATCCGACTCACAGCGACCCTCATAGGGTTTTCAATGGCTGACTGTTTCAGGATTGCCTTGGGAGTGGATTGCCACGTCCTTCTCCCATTTTTGCAGTTCTGGGAATTGAACTCGGGACCTCAGAGACTGCAGTGCAGCGCTCTACCAACTGAGCTAAATCCCTTCCAGCCTGGGCACTCATTTTCTAGCACTATATTGACAGTGCTTCTCTGCTATACATAGGTTTTCAATGGCTAATTGTTTCAGGAGTGGGCTACTGGGTCCTTCTCCCTAGTCTGTCTTAGTCTGAAAGCTCACCTGAAACCTGTCCACCATGGGTGTCCCTCCTGGTATCTGAAATACTGGTGCCATAACTTTCAGCATCACAACAACATACAAGCCCCACAGCACAACAATTTGCCAGGCACATGAGGGGGTACCAATAATATGCTCCATAAGCACAGTTCAATGCTGAGAAAATTTAGTGTGGCCCCAGAAAGGAGAATAGACCCCCGATGTGTCCACTGTTATCTTTGTTATCACTGATGAATACATGTTAATAGGTAGAGAAAAATCGATCAGGGTAGGGTGTTGGAAAGGGAGCTTCACCATTATTCTTCCACAACTAGGAGGCTTAATAAGGGAGTCAAAGGGAGGTGACACCCATTCTTAATAATGTACTGCCATCCGGGCGCGGTGGCGCACACCTGTAATCCCAGTGGCTGAGGAGGCGGAGGCAGGAGGATGGCAAGTTTGAGACCAGAGGCAGTCTGTGTAATTTAGTGAGATCCTGTCTCAAAAAGTAAAAACATGGGCTGGGGATGCAGCTCAGTGGTCCAGCACTTGCAGAGCATGCAGACGCGAGGCCCTGGGTTCAACCCCCAGTACCGCAAAAAAAAAAAAAAGTACCGCCCAGGTTTGCATAGCCGGAAACATCTCAGGTCTAGGATTTATGGCAACAGCCGTCCATTTCCATGGGTCCCATTTGTCCCCAACCTTACCATCTCTGTACCTGTTGTTTTCTGTTACTGGTGCAAGAAGGGCTCATTTTGTAGACATAGCCAGACTTTTCTCGTAACCCGTGACCTCTTTGAAGGCAGCCCCTTGGCCTTGTTCTTAGACCAAGAATTTGTTGTTGTTGTTGTTAGATGCCATCCAGTCAGTATCCAACTCATAGCGACCCTCATAGGGTTTTCAATGGCTGACTGTTTCCGGATTGCCTTGGGAGTGGATTGCCAGGTCCTTCTCCCATTTTTATAGTGCTGGGAATTGAACTCGGGACCTCAGAGACTGCAGAGACCTCTACCAACTGAGCTAAATCCCAGCCCTAGACCAAGAATAGAGGGTGTAAAATGCAAAAGGACAACTCAGAGGTGCGCAGTGGGGTCTGCGTGCAGATATGGCCAGGGACCTCCTCTGTGATCTCACTTAGAGTTGTGAGAAGTGTCCCCAGGAGAGCCTGGTCAGGGCCGCCCACCCTCACCCACCAGAGCACCTTTGATGGGTCCCCTGGGCCAAGGCCTGTGCTAGCTGAGGGGTTTTGTCTTCCCCTGTGCCAAGCCAGTCTCTCTGCTCCTGACCCCTACGCACTGAATTAACATGGAAAACAACACACTCTTAGTCCCTAGTCTTCCCCTGACTCAGGGCACTGGGACCATGACTTTCACATGTCTCTGGGCAGATTGGGCCATGATTTGTTAGTCGTCCATTTGTGTAACATGTGCTTTTGTCTTTTTCTTCCAGTTCCTGGGGACTGAACCCAGGGCCTTGCACATGCTAAGCAAGGGCTCTACCACTGACCAGCACCCCCGCCCCCTTTTTTGCACCGCCAGCCCCTGTCTAATTCTTTTCATTTGGGCACAGGGTCTTCCTAGGTTGCGCAGGCGGCCTCTGGCCTTGCGCTCGTGATCCTGCCGCCCCAGTCCCCTGAGTTGCTGAGATCACAGGCGTGCACCACGTTGCCTGGCTGTCAGATGTTCTTTATGGAGGGTCTGCTACATTCCAGCTACTGGGTTTGCTTCTGAGAGCACAGGAGCAACAGGATGTGGTCTCTGCCCTTAGACACCAATGCTCCGGTGTGGTAAACCGGCTCCTTCATCCGGGTACGCTCACTGATGTGCATCTATAAATCCTGTGATGCGCACCATGCATTGTAGCTTCTAGAAGGCTGCGATGGGCTGAGTAAACCATAAGCTGGAAGCCCAGATGCTGGAATGCCCGGCCGAGTCATAGCAGCCTTGGGCCACAGCATGGAATGAGGCAGCAGAGGACCCTCCTGCAGGCTCTGTCCTTGGGAGGGCATCCCATAAAGCCCTGGAAAATGATGGTGGCATTAAGAGTGGTGGTGATGGGAATGAAAGAAACATCACAGATATATTTTGCAAATGAAATCCATAATAGTATTGACTGTTTTAACGCATGCATCCAAGGGCAGGATTTAAGAATGATTCCAACCTCCCGTTTGGGGGATGTTGAAACGATGGCGCAGTTTACCATACGAGCAAACACTGGTGAGAAGTCTTGTGTGAGAGAGCCCTGAGTCCCTTGCAGGATGCTATTATGGTCAGGATCCCTAAGAAGACCTCAGACCGGAAGAGTCCAGGAGGCACCTGGCCCTGGAACGCAGAAGAAAGAGGAAAGTCGTATCTGCATGTGCAAAGCAGACGTCCTGAGTAAATCAAATCGATCTGTGAAATGTGAAGTCCAAATATAAAAAAAAGAAAACAGAAGAAAGAACATTTGAAAGATGGTTCAAAGCAAACCAATTAAGAGACCGTGAAAGAAACAGGAGGCTGCAAAGACGAGGGAGAGAGGGGGATGCCAGATTTAGAATGAAGACGCTTGTTTTGTCGAGAGAGTCAAAAGGAAGCTGCTTTGAGAATGTCCCCTGGCAATGGGAACACCATAATTATAGGAGAAGTTAGTTGTCCAACAGGGAAATGCAAACTGGAAGACTGCTGCAAACTGCATTCCTAGCTCAAATACAAAGACCCCGTTAGGCTTCTTTGTGGTTTCCCCTGCATACTATGTATGTTACTGGGTAGCATATAAAAACAGGAGCAGAGTATTTTGGACTAAAGAAAGAACAAGAAACACCAGAACAGTAAATCACTAGAGATAAATTACCCATTTGGGTTATTAATGAAAGCTATTGTTGTTGTTAGGTGCTGTTGAGTTGTGTCCAACTCATAGTGACACTCATAGGGTTTTAAATGGCTGATTGTTTCAAGATTGCCTCGGGAGTGGGTTGCCACATCCTTCTCCCATTTTTGTGGTGCTGGGAATCAAACTTGGGACCTCAGAGACTGCAGAGCGGCGCTCTACCAACTGTGCTAAATCCCAGCCACTAGCGCAAACTATCTTTGTTGTTAGGTGCCATCGAGTCGGTATCCGACTCATAGCAACCCTCATAGGGTTTTCAATGGCTGACTGTTTCGGGATTGCCTTGGGAGTGGGTTGCCATGTCCTTCTCCCATTTTTGCGGTGCTGGGAATTGAACTTGGGACCTCAGAGATTACAGCTCAGCGCTCTACCAACGGAGCTAAATCCCAGCCCAACGCAAACTATTAAGGGACAGCAAATACCAACAGTCCATGTTTTCAGTTTGTTGATCAGTCAACCTGGAAAAAGCTGTATTTTCTCAGAGCAGATATGGAATCTTCAGATTAGCACGTCATGCTTTTTGAAAAGCAAAGTAAACAGTGCTTGCAGAGAATAATTAAATGAATGATTAATGAGGTGGGAAGGCCTGGCTGGTTTCGAGAAAGCTTCAGTGGATAACTATTTAGTGAGGACTTCTGTGCCTCTCTACTGAGGCACACGAAGCCACCGCACAGAGGAAGTGCTGGCTTGTTAGGAGAGGCCGCATAAGCGACCTGGAATTGTGTTGCCTGTACTCTAGCCGGGTGGGGCTCCTCCCTGCCCCTCAAACCCTGGATTCCTTTCCTTAGCTTTTTCTTGAAAACACTTACTCAGGAGGCTACTTGTGAAACTGTATCCTTTAATTGGATGGTTGACCTTTAATGGTATTCCGGCCGTCAATCGATTCAGATGTCAGTCCGCCAGGCTCCCCAGGTGGTCGTTAGCATGTCTCCAGTTCTCTCTTCCCCTTTGGATGTGAAACTTGCTATCGCCACACCTGAGCTGGGTGCACTTTCATTTCAGCTAGTTTCACTCATTGTTTATTTTGAAACAATGTTCCGCTGAAATCTGGCATTTTTCTCACAGAAAATTGAAAGACTCCTAACAAACACAGTCACAGAAAGTTTTTGATGTTTGTCTGGGTCCTTCCAGTCTCTCCTCTGTGCCTTCCACACATACAGAGAATTCACACAAAAATCCTACACCATGCACACGTCTTGGGTGCCTATCTTTTAACGTACGGTTTTTTTGCACTTCTCCAGGCCTGAAAGTTTTCTTCAGCAACATGGTTTTTAATGCTATGGAGTTTGATCGTATGGTGGTGGTGTCAGGTGCCGGAAAGTTGGATCTGACTCACAGTGATCCTATGTACAACAGAACAAAACACTCCCTGACACTCTGCCATGCTGGCACTATGCCAGTGCTTCTCTGCTCTTCACAGGGTTTTCAATGGCTGATTGCTTTGTGATTGTTTTGGGAGTGGGATGCCAGGTCCTTCTTTGGTTTTATGTGGTACTAAGGATGGAACCCAGGGCCCCAGAGCATGCAGAGCGGCACTCTACCAGCTAAGCTAAACCCCCAGCCCTTTTGTAACAGAAATATCATTAATTACCTGTTCTCTTATTCTTATCATTTTATACAGATTTTCATGACTTTTTTTTCTAATGGTACTCTCCTCCTACATCATTTAACTATTACAGCAATAACTATGACATAAATATCTTTATGCATGCCATATGTATTTTCACTTTGCATTTTATAATATACGCCCGTATTTTAGAAGTCACGTGGTTCACACGGCTTCCTGGAAAATAGTACTATGTTCCTTACCGTTTCCCTTCTGCCTTTCCTTCCATAAATATAATAACTTTCAACTCTTTCAGGTGGTTCCTTCGGTTTTTATATCCTTTTCATGATAAACAATTGCACTGGTACTGCTGCGCCCTTATTGCTCATGCCCAGCATGGAGACGGGGACTAAGCCCTCTGTTCTCACTGTGCCCCTGAGCCGACCTCGCTTTTCACCATAGCCCACTGCTGTCCTGCCAATACGTGGAGATCTCCCCATGTGACTTCAAAAACTCCTCACACCTGGTTACTCGGAGTTCTAGGACCACCTTTTCTTTCCTCCATATTATGTTGTGTTGCTTAGCATGGCAGCAGTGGTCCATAAATATTTGCTTTCCTCCAAAGTACAGCCTGCAGCCATAGCCCTGTGGCATCCGATCCCATCAGATCTCGGAATCTAAGCAGGGTCGGGCCTGGTTAGTCCTTGGATGGGAGACCGCCTGGGATCACCAGGTGCTGTAGGCTTGGGAGAAGGACCTGGCAACCCACTCCAAAAAAAAAAAAAAACAATCTGCCATTGAAAACCCTATGAACAGCAGAGAAACACTGACAATAGTGTTTCCCCTGTTGTACGCAGGGTCGCTATGAGTCGTGTACCGACTTGATGGCACCTAACAACAACAACCACCAAAGTGGAAGTCACTGACCTCAGCAAGCTCACACAGGGAGCTATAAAATATGTTCAAATATAATGTACCTGTAATAAAATTAAAGGTTTCCAATTTTTATTACTACAAAAATTTTCAATCATTAAAACCTTACAGTACCCTTCAATCATAATAAGGACTTAGGACACAGTTCCTTAATGAATAACTGGACCATTTGATTGTACTTCTGCCTGTCACCTGCCAAAAATTTAGAATCCGAAGGAAAATCATGTGCTTCTCATTTGGTAAACCGTGCAACCCTTTGGGAAGTCTGCTGCAGGCCAGAGGCAGGACCGTGCTACTGCAGCCTCCTCTAGTACAGGACTCAAGGAAAGATGGCCTGTCCCTTCTTTCCCAGCAGGCACAGTGCTGGTCAGGAGAAACGCGCTGGGCTGCGGGCACACGCTCTGCCCGCAGCGCCTCTGTGGCTGCCTGGGGCTTCAGCTGTGACATCTCAGCTGAGATCTCGGATATCAGGTCCCCAACCATTCAGTGGCTTTGGGTAGCAAGGTGTAAGGTCAACAGTGTCATGCCAGAACTCCTTTGCATCTTAAATTTGCACAATGAGTGGGTGGCTTTCTGAACGACTCTCCTGAAATCGAGTTCCTACCAACTGCCCATTTCAGCAACAACAAAAACAGAAATCATGTGGGGCAGACGGGTGAGTTCCATACAACATGGGTGTCTGTCATTCTCAATTCCATTTCGGGCCCTTTGGCACCACTGTCTAATATTCCTTTTCAGCAGTAATGTTTCAGGATTTGGGATTTTTTTTTTGGTTTTTGACTCTTGTGGATTTGCTTATCTTCTTCTGAAAAGAGTCTGCTAGCTTTGGCCAGATTGTTTCAAAGGTTTAGCAGACATTTGGAGATTGTCCTTGAAGATGAAAGGCAGAACTGTGGAAATTTTTCTTGTCATCCCCACGGTTTTTATTGTATGCGACAGAGGACGTGCTGTAGTGGCTTTCCTGGGTCACTAGATGGGGAGGCACTTTCAAAAATCTAATTAAATTGCCTGGAAATAAGAGAATCAGGAGAGGAACCACGCAAACTTTCATACATGTTGTTGTTAGTTGCTATTGAGTCAGGCCCAACTCATAAACACTCTGTATACAACAGAACAAAATACTATTTTTGACAGTGCTTCTCCGTTACTTATAGGGTTTTTCAGTGGTTGTTTCAGGAGTGGGATGCCAGGCCCTTCTCCCTAGTCTGCCTTATTCTGAGTGGTCAGCTGAAACCTGGCCACCATGGTTGGCCCTGCAGGTATCTGAGATACCCCTAGCATAGCTTTCAGCATCACAGCAACATGCAAGTCCCCAGAGCTCAATAAGCTGACAGATAAGGTGGGGGAAAGTTTCATACATAAATTTTGTTACTTCTGGGCCATTTTTAAGGAACAGATACATAAAGGGCCCTCATATATCTCGGAACATGTGGCATTTTTAAAAAAATGTAAGAGTAATGACAATGTGCTTTCTGTTATTTGTTCAAATCTCCTATGAATACTACACTGGAAACTTTTAACATTTTTGGACCTTAGCATTCTGGGGATAACATTTTATAAGTATTTCTTACCTTTAGCTATTTCCTTTCCTTCCCCATAGCTGGTTTTGTTTATTTGAGAAGAGTGAAGGGAAGAAGGGAGCCAATCAAACCAGGTCAATGACCTTCTGCATTTCCTGGCCCTCCTGGCCGAGGGCCCATCCCTTCACTCTTGCTGATGCCTTGCCCTTAGCTCCATCATTGCTGCAGTCCAGCTGTAGCCTAAGATCCAGGGGTCCCCGAAGGTGGGCAAGGAGTCGGTGATGGGAGACAGAGACACAGCAACTCGGGGGCAGTGTGATTCTGTTCTGTTTATTGCTCAGATAGCTCAGCCTTTTATACAGAACTAAAATTCACTAAACTTTATGAAAGGACAGAAAAAAGACAAGGGAATTGATAGCATTGATGGATTACACCAAGGTTTTGTCAACAATCACTTGATTAAATTATCACATGAGTGTTAGGTGGTTATCAAAGTAGGAGATGAAGTTAGATACAAATTGTGTCTACTTCAAAGAGAGAAACCAAGACAACCTGAGCACCTACACATCCTGTGTCTAAATCATTAACTATTCTAACTTTATGCAGGAATTAGGGGCAGTTAACTGTTCCCTGCGTGTCACCCCACTGAGAACATTGTTATGACAAATGGGTGCTTTAACTTATCAGAATGATTTGTTTACTGGAGGGCTGTTGGTACAAAGGCTTTTGTTTGTGTTGACTCAAGGAGTTTATGCTGTTGGAAGTCATTCAAGAATATTCCCATTGTAAGCCTGCTAGGGAGGTTTCTCAACTCCCAATCTGAATCAGCACTGCTCACAGAACCAGAAGATTATATATTTACATAAGAAAAGATGAAGTCCCTTCCCATGAAGAGATCTTCTTTTGGAGGTACTCTTCCCCTTTCGGCAAACTTTCCCTCCAAGGCTAGAGGTATTCTTCCCCTTTCAGTAGACTTTCCCTCTGATGCGAGCAGAGAGGGCTGGGTGCTCTGAGGTCATGCATCCCATGGTTATCTTTGCAGATACTACAATTGAATCTGATATTCCTTCCCATCCCAGTGATTGTACCTGTGCAGCTACATTTATTGAGTGTCCACGGTGATCCAGGTACCAGGCTGGATTCCTTACACTAAAGATTTGCTGCAGTGTATGCTAAGTCTTCATGGTTGCTTCACGAATGGAAGAATTGGTGTGGACTTGGCTTGGGTCTCACGAGCAGTGAGCCCTGACCTTCACTGACTTACTGGATTGGGGCCCCAACCCTTCATGTGATACTCCGTGGGTTTTTCTTCTTCTTTGGCCTCCATTTATTTGTGTCTTTTCAAATGCAATTCGCCAATATGACATTGAGGATTTTTGCATCTCTGTTAATGAAGAACATTGGTCTCTCCTTTATTTTGTTTGTGCTGTATTTATCTGGCTTTGGCCTCAGGCTAAATGCTGACCTTATAGAATGAGTTAGAAGTGCTCCTTCTGCTTCTGTATTCTAAAACAGATGATAGATAATAGATGTATTTTCTTCCTTATATGTCTCATAAAATTCACTGTTGCACCCATGTGGGCCTGGTGCTTTCTATTTTGGAGGGCTGTTAATTATTGACCTAATTTATTTATTGGATGTACGTATTTCAGAAGGTCTGTTTCTTCTTGGGGTTTGGCAGATTGTATCTTTACTCTGTTTGGGTACAGAGTTGTTCATAGCGATCCTTTACTATCCTCACCATGCCTCTGGATCTCTAGTGATACTCCCTCTTTCATTTTTGGTATTACTAATTTGTTTCTCCTTTTTATTCTTAATCTGGCTGCAAGCTAATTGGTGTTACTGATTTGGTACTTCTTTTGTAAAGGTACGGGTCTCAGTCATGAGCTAATCACCTCCTGAAGGTTCCACCTCTCAAGACCATCACTTTGTGCATTGTTGTTGTTGTCCAACTCATAGTGACCCTATGTGCAACTCACAGTGACTGTATGTGCAACAGAAGGAAACACTCCCCGATACTGTGCCATGCCTGGTACTATGTCAGTGCTTCTCTGGTATTCATAGGGTTTTCAATGGCCTATTCGTTCAGGATTGTTTAGGGAGTGGGCTGCCAGCTCCTTCTCTCATGTTTGTGGTGCTGGGGATCAAATCCAGGGCTTCATAGAGTACAGAGCAGTGCTCCACCAACTGAGCTAAACCCTAGCCTCTCTCTGTGCATTAGCTTTCAATGTGTGAACTTGGGGAGGAACATAAGCATTCAGTCTGCTGCTTTGGGCGGAGGCCCCTGTGTTGGTTTCCTAAGGCTGTCATCATAATGGGTACAAACTATGTGGCTTCAAACAGCCAAAATCCACTTTCTCATATACCAGAGACTAGAAGTCCACAATCAAGATGGCACCAGGGCTACGCTTCCTCTGCTCTCATAGGAAGATCTCTCTCACCCATCTCCACTCCTGGTACCCGTTGCATGTCTTGGCTTGTGCCACCAGCACTGCAATCTCTGCTTCTGTCCCCAGTGACTGTCTTCCCTCTGCTTTTGTGTCTCTCTCCAAACAGCCCTCTTCTCGTAGAGACGTAAGTCATATTGGATTAAGAGTGCTTGTTGTTGTTGTTGTTGTTAGGTGCCATCGAGTCAGTATCCTACATACTGGGTGTGAGATCTTGAACACACACCTTTGTGAAAGATGAAGTCCAGCTCATAACATGGATGCAGGAGCTCTTGGTACTTCTCCGTCAGCTTTAAGTCAGTAGCTTTGCAACTGCATAGAAATAAAAAAGTTACCAAGGAGTTTAAGCATGTAAAAAAGAGGTAGTTCTTCATTAAAATTCCATTAGGTGCCTGTCATTAACATTTCATTATTAACGTGTTGGACAGTTATTACTAGATGAAACCAGTTATAAGTATACTCATTGATATTAAATTGTTGTAAAAGATAAGCTAATAGAGTACTTAAGGGTTGCCATATATATATACATATGTCTAAAATCTTATATATATAAAAACCATGTATTTGTGTGTATGCATGTGTATATGTATGTATGTGTATATATATATACACATACATATATATACATATATGTATATATATATATGTATGTATGTATATATACACACACACACACACATATATATATATATATATATATATATATATATATATATATATATATGTTTTTTAAATCTTTTTTTTTTCCATTACTGAGGGGTTGAACCCAGGGCCTTGAGCAAGCTAGGCAAGTACTCTACCACTGAGCTACCCTCCCGGCCCTTTTAAAATTTTTTTAAGTTTTGAGGCAGCCTGCCTCTGGCACTTGCCTAGCTTGTACAATGCCCTCAGTCAACACCCTAGTATGGCAAAAAATAATTAATTTGTGAATGAAATATAGTATTTGAGATTTATGGATTGTGTGGTGAGAGTTAAGGCTATTTATATGTCATTAAGTTTAGGCCTGGATATTCTTTATATTTGAGCAAACTTGTCTAATATCTTCACCTCCTCTGCTTTTCATTCCCTCACGTAAAACAAGTATGCGTTCAATCAAATGTTCAGCCAACACAGGAGAAAATTAATATTACCGTTTAGTGTTGGCTCCTCATTCTGTCCAGAAAGGCTTGGGACACTTATCTGGGGAAACAACTCAGTTACTATGGGCACCATTTCAGCAGCATTTTCTCTCATTTTTATGTGCCCAGTTGGACATTTATATACTAGACTCATCTCAGAGTACTGAAATGTAAAATGTCAAAAGAACATTTTTAAAAGAATATCAAGTCCATGTCTTAGAAGATTATATTTTAAAACACAGATATATACATACACACACACATATATATACATACATATATACACACATATATATAAACATATATATATATATATATATATATATATATATGTATATGTTGCCTGCAGCCACAGCCCTGTGGCATCCTTGGGAGAAGGACCTGGCAACCCCCTCCCAAAAATCAATCTGCCATTGAAAACCCTATGCACAGCAAAGAAGCACTGACAGTAGTGTTTTCCCTGTTGTACAGAGGGTTGCTATGACTCGGATACTGACTCGATGGCACCTAACAACAACAACAACAATATATATATATGTTATAAATGGTCAATATTGAGAGCGATGTTTTATTGAGGTGAATTACTTTTTTGTTCTCACTTCATAAAATTGAGTAAATGGATTTGCTGCCTCCTAATACCTGAGTATTAGGAGCGTGTTTTAGAATAAGAACTAACATAATACTTTATAGCCACTACTGATTTTTAGCCCTGTCTATTATTTCCTCTTTGGAAATAAGCCAGGGCTCTCCTGATGGTATTAAGAAAAGTCTTCTGACATTTTGAGGGTTTTAGGGTTTTTTTTTTTTTTTTTGCTTTGCAGTGAATCAGCTCCTTTGTTCCAAGGGTATCCATCATCAATTAGCATTCTGCATTGACTTCTGAGTTAGCTGGGTGAATAATAAAAACCAGCCATGAATCTTATCAATGGCATTGGCATTCATCTTCAAATACAGTAAAACATAGGGAAACATGAAATAGAATTATCTGAGGTCAGGGCAAGAATGACTGTCTTTGTCCACGTGTGTGTATGATGTCAGCCAGCCTCTGGATAGTCCTTGGGCATTGCAAGCACATCAGCTATGCTGGTTTCTCAAGGTCTGCATATTTCTGTCCAAAAGACTTGGGAACTCGTGAGTCCCAAAGGACTTGTCTGAGTTGTGTTACAACTTGAGAAGTAGCAAAAGCTCCACGTGCCAAAATATTTTCTTCCAGCCTGCCAAGGACTCCACGTGCCCAGCTTTACAGAAACCCTTTGTGTCAAGGGACTATCTGCCAGTGCAAGTATTTCACGCAACTGGGTGTAGAGTCGCTGCCAGCATTCCCAAGGGAACTCACATCTCCTCCACAAGAGGGAATGGGAAATGTGGGGGAAACAGGAGCCTCTGCATGAAGAGTGAATGAAGACGTCACAGGCATCCAGAAGAGACAGTGACGGAAACTGAGGCATGGAGTGCATAGAAGGCTAACGCTAAGAGACGCCACTTTGCTTACTCTAAAATTTTCCAGAGGCCAGCTGCTGTATCTATCCTGTTCATTCTAGACCTGTGGACTTTGATTCACAGTCTCTTTGTGGAGTTAAGTACTTAATAATAACGATGTGTAATTCACCATGGGGCTGGCATGTAGCTCAGTTGGTAGAGCACTGCGCTGCAGTCTCTGAGGTCCCGAGTTCAATTCCCGGCACTGCAAAAATGGGAGAAGGGCCTGGCAATCTACTCCCAAGGCAATCCGGAAACAGTCAGCCATTGAAAACCCTATGAGGGTCGCTATGAGTCAGATACCGACTCGACGGCACCTAACAACAACAACAACAATTCAGCACAGGCACAATAAGCATTTACAATATTTCAGGTACCCTGCGATGAAGTACTATTTCTTTAAAAGGAGTTTATCTCTACCTGCATACTTATTTGTGGCACTCCAGTAAAACTTCTTCGAGTAGGCACTGACCATGTCCTGCAGCATCTTGGTCTCAAGAAAGATGGCTGCCCTCAGCAGGACATGGCCCATTTTTCTAGCCCCGGTAGGTCCTTTATTATCCAAACACTGTACACAGCTGTTCTTGCCCCAGCTACACTATGAATACTTCACCAGTCTTAATCCACTTACAATGAAGCCCTGGATTTGATCCCCGGCACCACAAATGTGAGAGAAGGACCTGGCAGCCCACTCCCTAAACAATCCCAAAGGAATCAACCATCAAAAACCCTATGAATAGCAGAGAAGCACTGGGCTGGCGCAGTGTCGGGGAGAGTTTCCTTCTGTTGCACATAGGGTCACTATGAGTAGAAAACAAAAACAATGCACAAAGGGATGGTCTTAAGAGGTGTGACCTTTGCTAGGTGATTAGCTCATAATCCACTTACAATCCACTTAATCCACAACAATTCTATCATCACCTTTTTCCAGCTGGGGAACCGAAGATGGAGGGAAAGGCATTTGTTGAAGGCCACATGAATGATACCATCTAGGCAGAGATGTGAGCCTGCATCCTGTCCCCCAGTGCTCTGCTGTGCTGTTCTTGTCAGGGAACAGGGGACAACTTGAGGGGGTCATTAGCATAGGCAGAGACTTGCCCTGGGCCACATGGGTTAGAAGGAATAGCTAAGAGATGGCATGCATACTCAGCGTGGAGCAGGCAAAGGGGCTGGCCGGGGTCCTGTATGCAGCCTTTCCAGGGGGAGCTTGTAATTGTTACACGTGAGGACACTTGAGTCACAGGAACCTTCAGGAACCAACACTTGGTCATCAAGCTAAGAAGTGCTGGAACTGAGATTGTGTCATGTAGCCGGCCCCCTGGAGCGCCTGTGGAACCAAGATGGTGCCCTCACGCTGGGGGAGAGGTACCAGGGAACAGTCCAGGTGGAAGGCAGAGGCTCACAGAGGGAAGCAATTTCAACGGGGAACATTCACATACAGAACTGGCAAGTGGTGCCCAGGGTTAGGACCTAGGTGGGGTAAAGGGAGCCCCAAGGCACAACAGAACAACAGGTGTGGGTAGCTGCCATTCTTCCGGAAAGGAGGAAGGCTCTCCCCAAAGGGGAGCCCAGAAGACAGCCTCTAGGCTTGAGATCAGCTCCTTCTTCAGAGGACGTGGCCATGGCCCTCTGGGTAACAGGAAATCCCCAGAGATACCCAGACTCCTTTTGGCCACAGAGGAGCTTCTTGCTGGGGAGCCGTGACAGCCGGAGAAGTCCTGCTGGTTGCAACAGACCTGGCTGAGATGTGCACCCCAGATGCCCCTCGTGGCCGCAGAGAAGCCCCTTCCTCTGTATGCCCCAGCCCGCTCCACTGTACGTGGCGATCCTCTCTAGCTGCCCCGGCTCCTGAGCTTCTGGGTTCGTTCCCCATGCCAAGCCAGAGAGTTTCTGCCATCGCAACCTCATTCAGCCGAGGCCACGTTTAGCTTCAAGTTTTGATGAGTCAGCTAAGTAAGCAGCTTGGGCCGTCTCCAACTGCATGGGCTGTGGCCGTTAAGTCTGGAATCTCCATTGAGTGCACCAGGATGGGAATTCAAATTCCGCCCGCCTTTGTCCACCACTCTATGAGTCCACATAGACCTGTGTCTTCCAGGAGTGAAGGGGCACATTTGTGTGTGTGTGTGTGTGTGTGTGTGTGTGTGTGTGTGTGTAAATCTTGCCGTTCTCTTGCTGTGTCAGTCACTTCCCCCTGGGCCATGGTGTCTACTTCCCCCTAAAGGATGCTGGGGTTTCACCCAAGTGTGAATCTAGATGACACACAGGGCGGGTGAGTTAGGGAACTCCAGGCGTTGCCCTGTGTGAGGTTCCCCACAGTGTTTAAGCAGGTGAAGCGAGTGTCCTCAGTCTCTGTCCCTGACAAGGTTGCTTGGGGTGACCTCAGGGGTCAAAGTCAGGTGTTTCATCTGAGTTCAACCAAATGTCCCATCCCAGTTTTCCAGATCCTGTTCCACCCCAGTGAATGGCAACTTTCAGACAGAATGTGGTGGTGACATTGAATACTTCTGACATTTTACTTCAGCAATGGTACAGCTAAATGTTAGTGCTTCTTGTTGTTAGGTGCTGTCAAGTTGGGTCTGACTCACAGCAACCCTATGTACAACGAACTAAGCACTACTCACCACTGTGCGATGCCCTGTACCATGTCAGGGCTTCTCTGCTCTTCATAGGGTTTTTGATGGCTGATAGTTTGGGAAGTGGGTTGCCAGGTCTTTCTCCCAAGCCTGCAGCACCGTGTATTCCCAGGAGATCTCCCGTTGAAGGACTAACCATGCCCAATCCTGCTTAGTTTTCCAAGATCTGACAAGGTCAGATGCCAGGGGGCTATGGCTGCAGGTAAATTTTGGTGTGGTTGACTTTTTTTTTTTTAGCCTCCCAACACACTCAGGGGAATCCATGTGACAACACTCTCCTTGTCATTTCTACTATGATGGTCAAGAGCTACAGCCACTTGGACTCGAAGGTGCTGGTTTTAGTTTACGTTTCGGGACAATCCACTGCTGGTGCTGCTTGATCCAAGGTGACACCACTGCATGCTGTGGGTTACTCACTCCCCAGCTGGAGCTTCATCAATATGCTCAAGCCCAAGAGGTGCTAAGCCCTGAGCCCCGGGAGGTAGGATTTATCCCCTGAGGCTGTTCTGCTTTTGGAACTGTGTTTTTTGAGACAGGGTCTTACTATGTAGCCCAGGCTGCTCTCAAACTCACTTTGTAGCCCAGGCTGGTCTCAAACTTGTGACCCTCTTGCCTGCACCTCCTGAGTGCTGGGGTTACACATGTGTGCTTTCACCCTGGCATGCTCCACATTTGAACAGTGTCCTACTGTAATCTAGCCAGGAGCCAGATCCCCAACAATAATCTTAACAAGGAACACTGAATATAAATAACTACTAATGAGTGAGGAGGAGTTGCCTATTACTGTGAGTGAGAGCACTTTGAAGAATAGAGGAATAATAGAGGAATTGGGGAACAGATACTGTTCCTGGGGCCGAGGGCTCTGTGCTGACGCCATGCTCCAGGAGGAGAGATATCAGCCATGGTTGATACTTTTGAAGCTCACTAAAGAATATGGTGGCCACCTGGGTTTTGGCTCAGCTGATAGAGCGCTGTTCTGCAGTCTCTGGGGACCCAGGTTCCACCCACAACACCACAAAAATGGGAGAAGTGGCAATCCACTCCTGAAGTAATCCTGAAAAGATCAGCCATTGAACACCC
Source organism: Pedetes capensis (assembly GCA_007922755.1). Lineage (NCBI taxonomy): Eukaryota > Metazoa > Chordata > Mammalia > Rodentia > Pedetidae > Pedetes > Pedetes capensis. Next base: position 17,465 of record VMDO01018062.1, read on the forward strand.
CATGAGGGTCGCTATGAGTCGGACTTGACTTGGTGGCCTCTACCACCACCACCACCAACAACAACAACAACAAAGAATATGGAGCCACATGGATGATTTACATGACCAATTTGTAAAAGTAAAAGCAAATCTGTCATTGTACCTGAGCTGGACTGGCAGTGGGGGACAGGAGTGCTCAGAGGTGGTGTCCTGATGATGGGTCCTTTGAGGCTAAATGAGATGGAATAGCTATGTTTCACACAGCCAATCCATCAGTGACTGCAGATTATGCGTCTGTTAGCAAGTGGTTTCTGGAAAGAGAAAAAACAACCAGGAGCCATTAGCACAGCACTTAAGTTATGGCAGTATGGGAACAGTTCCCAGATGAGTTTCTGTGCAGAAGAAGGAGCTTCAATATTTTATGGGATAGATTGGGAAAGATCAGTCAAAGCATGGCTTGTTTGTGAAAAAGTTTGTCATTTAGACTCTCTGAAGACATCGGACACATCTCTTGCAAAAAAAGAGCAAGGCAAGGTACAACAGCAGCTGACTCAGAGCATAGCTCAGCACTCATTGACCAAATTGTTTGGGATGAGCGATGGGGAGGGAGATAAATAGGGGTGCCATGATATCAGAAGGGTCCGTGGAACATTTGGCAAACTTAAGAATCTCCACAAGTGTCAGGGTTTGGATCCAGCCCAATTGGGGGTTATTGACTCTGCTGAGGTCATGGAGCCTCACCGTGACACCACTTATGGTCAGGGACACTTGGGTCTAGGGTAAGAGCTGGCGGTGGCGCCAAAAGAAGGGCTTCAGGAGGCCTTCTCATAAGGAAACAAATAAAATGGTTTATTCAGCTGCTCCTGAAAAGGAGAGCGAAGGAATTAATTCACTTGGTGGGGAGTCACAGCTCCCAAGCTAGCAGCATGGGATGCTACAGCTACAGCAGTGTTACAGCTCTGATGTTCTCATTGGTGGCACTGATGGCCTGCTGGTGTTGCCTCTCGCAGCTCGCCTTCCCTACTCTCCTCCCCAAACAAGGGGAGGAACTGGAGAGCACTTCATGTCTTGCTAGATGTGTTTGGCTCTTCGGGGCCCTTGGTCTTGATTGAAGGCTTGCTTGTAGTTCAGCTTAATTGGAGGACTGTCATAGGAATAGGGTGCGCTGGGTCAAGGTGATGGGATCCAGATAACAGGTGGAGACAAGAGGTTGGCTCTTCTATCAGATGGTAATGGTCTGTAAGAAGGCTCTCTCTCTGGGCCAGCAGGCCCTGCTTATATAGACTCCAGGAGGGGGGTGTGGGCCTGGAGGTAACCAATCAGGGTGCATTCCCTGACAGGTATGACAGTTTACCTGCCATACCTGCCAGGTGGAGCAGTTATGTAGAAAAGGGCTTGGAAGGGTGTAGGTTTGATTAGAAGATAAGCCACGGGCAAGGCCAATCAAGAGTGTTCCCTGACAGACCTATCAGGGAGCTCCTGGCGGCCAATGAAGGTGGAGTAGGCCGCATCACAGCTGGTGTGGTCAGGGGCCATCTTTGGTCAGTCGATGGGAGAGGTAGGAGTGAAAGACCAGGATGTAGGCCAAGGGTCACTGGCCCTGGAGGATAGACGTTGGTCCTCCAGGAAGGCCAGAGGGGCCCCTGCCACTGTGGTCCCCTCTACCCGCTGGGGCTCCCATACCCTGGAGGATAGATGTTGGTATTCCAGCGGGCTAGATAGGCCCCTATCATGATGGTACTCTCTAGGAATCCCAACACACCATATTAAATATATTTTTCTATTAAATGTATTTTTCTTAAAAATAATTCTGATTTCCACCATGATTCCTCAGGGTCGTATCTGCCATACGCTGTTGCTACATCTGTTTCTCAAGCAAGATTTGAATGAAACTTGTAATCTTCCTTGGTTCTTAATGGTATATGTAATGTCATTTTTTTTTCTCTTTGATATAGGCTGGAGCCAATGTCCTTCTCCAGGATGTTAATGGAAATATCCCATTAGATTATGCCGTGGAAGGCACAGAATCCAGCTCTATCCTATGGACCTATCTGGATGAAAATGGTAGGCTGAAGCTTTGTAAAAATAAATACATGTGGAAGGATATAGACTGGTAGAATTTTAAATACACATTTATTTTTACAGGCGTGCGAATATGATTTCAGACTGTTGTTCCCTTGAGGGTGTGGGATGCGGCGGATTTCTATCCCATTTTCCTTGCTTTCCCTGCTTCGCTTTGCTGGTTTACGCAGCGTGGCTTTTGCAAGCCGGAGGGAATCCACAGGGCGACAGTGGAGGCACCTTGAGCAGGCTCTGAAGTCTGCAATTAGGAGGAGTGGGTTTGTAATTATGATCCGGTCTCTCCTGGGAGGGCAGGGAGGTACAGCAGCACAACTGAATTTCGAGCTAATGAAAGGGAGGCCACCGGAAGAGTATTCTCGCAGGAGCAGGTGGCCCTAGGAAGTGAGGACTTAAGTCAAGGGCTAAGGGTCCAGTACCCCATAGTCCCCTCTGTGACATATAGAAACATGAACACCATCCAAAGGCCCCCCGATCGTGGTGATGGGCTGAATAGAGGAGGCTGAGCCCTGGCTGTGTCACCAACAAGGACAGAAAGCCTGCAGACCAGCATTTGCTCAGCAAAGACCAAGGGGAGCCACTGAGTCCCTGGGTCCTGCGTGGCAGCGAATCCTGCCCTCCTTCCCCCTGCCATCCAAGAAAAAAGAGCAACAGACAAATCCCAGTCCCTTCCAGGATGACCTTGGCCAGAGGACAGTCTCACAGCCTTTCAGAGTCCTTTGGGGCTGATGACTCCGCCCTTCCTCCCGTGGGAGACGTGCTCACATCTGCAGCATTGTTCTCAGGGCGCTTCGCCCCCTCCAGCTCCTGTGCCTCGAAAGGGTTATTCTGAGCAGGGCTTGGAATAATAATTAGTGCCTGGCAGCCTTGACTTCTTAAAGAAAAACAATCAGATTAATTCAGAGAGCAAGGTAGGAAGGGCTGCCTCGATGAGCACGAGGCGCCGTTGTCAGCTGCCCACTCTGAAGCTGCCGTGCGCAGTACCCCCTTGCCCACCCACAGCTTCTCGTTCCTCAGGACAGCGCATGTGCTGTGTGCAAATCCTGCTGACTGTAACGTGTTGGACACAATTCCATTCGTTCCAAAGGGAACCAAGCTTGATGATAAGCAGATTTCACAGCTGGTAGTGAACGACTCTGACCTTCACAAAACTCCCCGGGCAGGATGTGGTTCTGAATTGGCATGAAGGGTTTGGCCACGGTGGTGCCTGTACTTAATACCTCTTTATTATATACTTAGAAATGGAGCGAGAGAGTACTCCTATGTGAAACCTTCTTATCACCAAAACAGTGATAAAGAGTGGGAACAAAACTTTGTGATGTAGATTGTGCTTGTGGTTTCATGGATGAGGACTCACATCCAGACCCATCAAGTGGTACATATAGACTGTGTACAGCGTTTTGTATGTCCATTGGAGCTCAAAAAAGTGGCTTGAAAAATAGATGAAACTCCAGCAGGGCATGGTGGCGCATGCCTGTAATCCCAGTGGCTGGGAAGGCGGAGGCAGGAAGATTGCAAGTTCGAGACCAGAGGCAGTCTGCATAACTTTGCGAGACCCTGTCTCAAAAATTTAAAAAATGAGTTGAGGGTGCAGCTCAGTGGTCCAGCACTGTCAGAGCGTGCAAGTGTGGGGCTCTAGGTTCAACCCCCAGTACCACAAAAATCAATCAATCAATCAATCAATCTCTGATGCCAAATTTTAAAAAAAGGAACCCAGCTATGTTTCACTTAGTGAGTGGGTTCTGTATCACTCTGTCCTGCTGCTGCTGCCTCTGAACTTCTGAAAGCCACAGTAATAAAGATCCTTTTCTTAGAAAAAAATAAACATCTCTATTTGCAAAAGTATGAACACCCTTACAAGCCTTCCCAACTTAGTGAAGCGTTTTGTTTCCTGGGAAATTTTGGCATTTGCAAAATCAGGATTATCTCTCCTACGTAAAGAACAAAACTAAGTGCATTTCTGTGGGAAGTGGGTTGAAATATGGGTTAGAAAGAACAAGAAGAAGATGGTGCTGACTCTGAGCGGTTAGGGGAAAATCTGTCCCAGCGGTGGCTGTCGTGATCGGTTTGTAAAATGCATGTGTGCTGGAACAAACTCAATTTAATATCTCTTCAATTTTTAATTGTATTTTCCACCTGTCACTGCTGCTGCCCTGCCCAGCCCTCCCCTCCTTCTGCCCTTCACTCACCTCCCACACAATCTGCTTCTGCCTCTGCCGTCTCCCTCCTGCTTATCCGCATCATCTGGCCGGGTCCTGCTAAACACCGTTGAACTCCATTTATTCTCCGGCCCTCTCATCAGTGCCCTTGCAGTGTTATCTGCCACAACAGCGTGGGCTGATGGCCTCAGAAATTTCTAATATTCCGCGATGAGATTTCGCTCCTTCTTTGGCTCTGGGTATTTGAGCAGCACGTTATTAGAAGCAGGTGCTTGTAATCCTTAGACACTCGCTCTGCCTCAGACGGTTTCAAATCAGATCCTTATCATGCTGTCACATCAGGGCGCAGGTGGCAGGAGGGGACGGTGAACATGAGCAAGTTGATTGCATGGAAAATTGCTGGTCGCAAGTTCTAATTGTCCTGTCTCCACCGATGTTCCCTGCGAACTTGGGCTCGGCAATTCATGTCGATGCAACGCCTGGGCTCCAGGGGTATGAAGTGAGCCGGCCATGATGGCTGGTTGAGCTTTTGGAGGCTGCTGCATCTACCGTGCAAGGCACACAGCAGCAAGGGAAGTAGACAGCGCACTCTGAAGGGAGCCACTGGGGGAGAAAGCACTGAGCAGCGAGCTCCAGGCGATCTGCACAGAAAATCAGCCATGTCCTCAAAAAAGCGCAAGCTTTATTGGCTCTGCGTACATCCCCAGTGACCGTACCGTGCCGCGGTCCAGACGGGTGAAGGGGAGAGCCAAGGATGAAGAAGACGAAGAGGCCAAGACTGATGGTCTTGAGCAAAACTTTATTCTCTATACTCATGCTTATATAGTAACTCAAGGAGATACTAAAAATAGCTCACCAAGGTAACTGCAATACGATGGACTTTGTAACAGTCATAAGGTTTACAACCAGCTTAGTTAGCCCCCAGCAACAGATTAATCCTAAAGAGACAATCAAGGAACAAAGTCCAGATCTATACTCATGTTAATATAGTAACTAAAGAGACAATCAAGGAACAAAGTTCAGCAGAGCCTCTGATGTGCTGTTTCCTCATTCCACAGGTAGCAGAGCTTCCTGCTATGGTCACGTCTATCACGTAGCCATTTATGCAGGCATTGCCTTTTAACTCATGTCGGGCCTATGGCTCCCGACAGTGCCGGCCTCTCTCCTCCCCGTCCTTGTAGAAACAAGTAGCGCCCTTTCCTTGCTACTCAGCCCCGTGAAGTTCAGCTGCCCCCCGCCTGTCCACCCAGGGATGCCTCTGCAGCGATTGCCACTGCCTTCCAGAGCTTTCTTCCCGGAGGTCACTTCTCCACTCTCCTAGTCACTGCATCTCCCTGTGACATCCAGTAACCCCGGCCACCCTGCTCAGTAAGCTCTCTCCTGCGGGTCTCCCCGGCCCCTTGGCTCTCCTCCCTCGCTCCCTCTGGGTGCTCAGGGTGTGTTCTCCAGTCTCTAAGCCTTGGGCCTTCCATTGCTTTGTCCTCACAAAGCTTCTAGTGTCTCTGCACCCAGCGGCTGGGTCATCTCACCCTTTTGCTGGCACTGTTGCCGCCTGCCTGTTCCCAAGATGATTGCCCCTGCGTGATTCCCTCTCCAGGCCTGCAGTCCTGTCTGTGCAGGTTTATGATTACATGTCTTGACTTGCAGGTCAGACACTTGGAAATCTCACGGCTGGTATGGAAGCCATTACTGTCCTTTCTCATTCCATCTATGTTCCATATTTGGCCAATACAGCTAAGAGTGTAGATATCTAAACATCACTTTTATTCTCCAGAATGGGTCGTGTTTACTAGATTCCTTTCAAAATAGTAACTCTAGGCAGACTCTGGGCTGGGATTTAGCTCAGTTGGTAGAGCTCTGCGCTGCAGTCTCTGAGGTCCCAGGTTTGATTCCCAGCACCGCAAAAATGGGAGAAGGACCCGGCAATCCACTCCCAAGGCAATCCCAAAACAGTCAGCCATTGAAAACCCTATGAGGGTCGCTATGAGTCAGATTCCGACTCGCCGACTCGAGGGCACCTAACAACAACAATAGGCAGGCTCTATTTTTTTTTCTTTTCCAGAAAACAGTATGAATGTAAAACTAACTTTCTTTAAAAATAAATAAATGAGAAGAGTTGGCCCCATACAGTGGCACATGCTTATAGTCCCATAGACTCGGTGGTGGAGGTGTGAAGATTACAAGTTTGGGGGCAGGGCCAGCCTGTGTCACTTAGTGAAAGCCTGTGTCAAAATAAAAAGTAAAAAGCGGTGGGTGTGTGGCTCAGTGGGGGAGCACTTGCTTCCTGTGAGCAAGGCCCTAGGTTCAACCCCCAGTACCACCAAGAAAAAACAAAGAGCAAAATGTCCTATTCTCCGTTACCAAGTAAATGTAATATGGGCTATAGCTATCTTGGCTGATTTTATTCAGGAACAGTGAAAGCTATTTGCTTGACAATAAAGAAAGAGAATTCCTGTTGTATAGCATTAGCAAGAGGCTGGGATTTAGCTCAGTTGGTAGAGCGCTACTCTGCAGTCTCTGAGGTCCTGAGTTCAATTCCCAGCACTGCAAAAAACAGGAGAAGGACATGGCAATCCACTCCCAAGGCAATCCCAAAACAATCAGCCATTGAAAACCCTCTGAGGGTCGCTATGAGTCGGACACGACTTTACGGCACCTAACAACAACAACATCAATAATAACAACAACAACAAGTATTAGCAAAAAGAGACTAGTTCTTCTTTCCTGAACATATAACAAAAATCTAAAACCCACATTTTAATTGGTATCATAGTTGATCTATCAATGAGTTTTAAATTAGTAGGATAGAGTATCATAATAGTCACCACAGGGACCAGAAATAGATTGTTTCTCACCTCCGTGTTTTAATTTGTTTGCTGTCTTTGAGCTGTTCTGTTTTTCTCACTCAGCTTTAATTATATGCTCAAATAATTTTATAATGGATGCATACAACGTCAGTTAACATCGCGCCTTAATGAAATTTAACACAGTAATGCTTCTGCTACTTCAGATGCAAAATTGAAGGCTGACATCTAAGAAATAATGTTTTCCAGAATTAAGTCACCTGTCAAATTCCATAATCCTGACATAGAAAACACAGTGACAGTGTTAGTTGGTTCTTAGCGGAGCTCGCCTGCCTCCATCAGGGAGATCTGTTAACTCCTCTGACGTCGCACGTGGCGAGCACCGGCTGAGACTGGCAGGGCGCTCTGGCTTTATGTTTCTACTGTTGTTGTTAGGTGTTGTCGAGTCATGTCTGACTCATAGCGACCCTCGTAGGGTTTTCAATGGCTGACTGTTTCGGGATTGCCTTGGGGGTGGATTGCCAGGCCCTTCTCCCATATGTTTCTAGTAGAGCAAGTTAACTCGGGGCAGAGTCCGTGAAATGGCTGCATGATCCAACTGTTTCATTTGGCTTTGCTGTGACCCCACCTCCTACTGCAAAGAAAGATACATGTAAAGGAGCGGCCTCTGGCCCACAGCCGGAGCCTGGCCAGGAAGCACAGCTTGCTTTCCTTGAGTGCTTACTGCAGGCCACATAGCGCGTCATTGGTTATGCGTTTTAACTCACTTGTGTAACACATGATGAGGCAAGATCTGTCTGCGCATTTTGCAAATGAAGGAGCTGAGGCAATGGATAAGTTATCCGCCCGTGATGGCACAAACAGTCCTCGGCACGTACAACACTGAAGCCAGGGCCGGGGGGCTCCTGAGCACCAGCGCTCTTCACACGCCCAGGCTCAGAGATGAATGTGGAGGGAGCGGGTGTGGAGAGCCTACCAGGGAACACAGCAGCTCATCTTAAAAGTGAGCACGTTAGCTTCTGCCTGTGGGACCAATGCCCTGATTGGCGTATCAGAGGACAGTGACCCCAGACAGGAAAAGTGATTTTCCCACAGTCACTGTGGAAGCAGACCGCAGAGGCGGGAAGGCAGGAGCACCATGGAGGCCTCTGGCTTGGTCCAGTGTGCTGAGCTTGCTCTCCATGTCCACAGCCAGGACTCAGCCAGGTTGGAGGGAGGAAGGGCCCGGATGTGAGACTGGCTCAGGGGAAACACCTGTAGAGAGACTCCATGGCCATCACCATAACTGTCACCGCCATCACCTCCATTGTCATGATCACATCGTCATCACCGTCATGTCACCATCACGGTCACCATCCTCATCCCCAGTTTCATCACCGCCATCATCATCACCAACATCGTCATCACCACTCCACCATCACTGTCATCACCTCTGTCCTCATCATCACACTCGTCATCCCCATCATGTCACCATCATGGTCACCATCCCCATCCCCAGCATCATCATCACCATCATTATCACCACCCCCATCATCACCATCACCACCTCCATTGTCATCATCATAATCGTCATCATCATCATGTCACCATCACTATCCCCAGTGTCATCACCACCATAATCGTCACCACCATCCCCGTCATCACCATCATCACCTCCATCATCATCATCACAATCATCACCACCATCATGTCACCATCGTGGTCACCATCACCATCCCCATCATCATCACCACCATTAACGTGACCATGACCACCACCATCTTCACCACCATCTTCATCACCATCATCACCATCAACCTCCATCATCATTGTCACAATTATCATCACCATCACCATCACCATCATGTCACTGTCATTGTCACCATCACATCCCCAACCCCATTACCATTGTCATTGTCATCACCATCGCCACCATCATCACGACCATCACCATCATCATCACCACCACCATTGTTACCACCCCTGTCATCACCATCACCTCAATCAACATTATCACAGTCTTCATCACCATCATGGTCACCATCATCATGTCCATCACCATCACCACCATTGACATGACCACCACCACCATCACCAACACCCTCACCACCATTACCTCCATCATCATTGATGATGATTGTGACAATCGTCATCACCATCATGTCACTCTCATGGTCACCATTACCATCTTCATCATCATCACCACCACTGTCACCTCCGTCATCATTGTCACAATCATCATCACCATCACCATCACCACCATGTCACTGTCATCGTCACCATCACATCCCCAACCCCATTATCACCATCATCATCACCACCACCACCACCATCATCATTACCACCACCACCACCATCATGACCATCACTATCATGACTGTCACCATCATCATCACTACCACCATTGTCATCACCACCGTTGTCACCATTACCACTTTGGTTTTCATCACCCTCATCCTGACCATCACCACCATCATCATCGCCACCACCACCATCATTTTCATTGTCATTTTCACTTTCATTTGGAAGCAAGTAAATAGCTATTCAGTCCGGGAACCAAGGAAGACGTGATGCATTAGTGAAGAGCTATAAGCAACCAGAGAGATTATGCCATCATGAAACTTCAGGTTAAAATGAATCCTGACTTGGGCTGTGAACAGGAGGTGGGTGGAGCCTTCAATGTGTGAATCACCCACCCACCCCAGTCAAGAAAGACTGGAAGTTTCACTCCACGTTAGCTGGCTTCCTTAGCAGGAATAGCTGTGAACTGTTCTGTGGGAGCATCTTTTAACATTTCCATTTTGAAGCTATTTTAAATGTATGGGAAAGTACAGAGGATCCCCAAATTCCATTCCTAGTGTATCCCTAACACAAACACTCATGCAGCAATAGTATATTTATCAAAGCCAAGCTGCTAACATTGGTACAATGCTGCTATTAACTGCCACAGACTTTGCTCAGATTTATCTACGTTTTATACAATGGCCTTTTTTCTATTCCAGGATACTACATTGCTTCTATGAGCAACTAGTCTGGCCAGAAAAATCTCAGAGAACAAAAATCATAATTTGTCTTTTCTTTCAATCTAATTCAAGTGCTTTAAAATTCTTTGAGGGGTCAGTGTTGGTAATTTACGGTAAACCATATGTAAGGCATCCTACTGTGTCCTTGGAAAATGATGAGTGTTAAGTTTTCCTTGCATTACAAGGAAACTAACTTCTAACTTCTAACTAACTTCTAACTTCTAGTTGGAAGTAGAATCTGTGCTAAGAGAAATCGTTTTCGAGGCTTAGCTCAGAGCTCGGAGTGGAAGAGGGGTTCCTAAGATGAGCAGGATGGAAGAACACACGGTAGGCCAGCTCCGGCTGAGCAGCATCTGCACTGGGATTGAAGGATTTTGTCTCCCTCAGGGGTGGATCTGACCTCACTGCGCCAGATGAAGCTTCAGAGACCCATGAGTATGTTAGCAGACGTCAGGCACTTCCTGTCCTCAGGAGGCAATGTCAACGAGAAGAACGATGAGGGCGTAACGCTGGTGAGTCACAGTCTCTGGCTGAGAAATTGTTTAAACAGAGAATTTAAGTTGATTCTAAGACATGGAATGAGACATAATTATCCGTTCAATAATAGGTTTCTCCCTATCATAACAGTAATACGTATTCATTGTAGAAATATGGGAAAGCACAGACGTGCGTAAAACAGAAAATGCGAAGTACTGATGCTACCACCTGTGTGGACAGGTTGATATATTTTCCTCTAGCCTTTCTGCTGCATGTGCTTTTCTCATAGGAGGAGACTTGCACTTACCTGGTTTTTGTTTGTTTGTTTGCATTTCTTAAGGGTTGAACCCAGAGCCTCACACATTCTTAGTAAGTGCTCCATTGTTGTTGTTGTTAGGTGCCATTGAGTCAGAATCTGACTCATAGTAACCCTGTGTACAACAGGTAAAACACTATTGTCAGTGCTTCCCTGCTGTTCATAGGGTTTTCGATGGCAGATTATTTTTGGGGAGTGGATTGCCGGGTCCATCTCCCAAGCCTACAGCACTTGGAGTTCCCAGGTGGTCTCCCATCCAAGTACTAACCAGACCCAACCCTGCTTAGCTTCCGAGATCTGATGGGATTGGATGCCACAGAGCTACGGGTGCAGGCAGGAGCAAGTGCTCTACCACTGGGCTGATCTCCTTTCCCATTTTTAATTTTTTTTTTTATTTTGAGTCAGGGTCTCACTTAGTTACACAGGCTGCCTCTGGCCTTGAACTCGTGATCCTCCTGCCTCAGCCTCCTGAGTTGTTGGGATTACAGATGTGAGCCACTGTGCCCAGCTGCAGTTAGTTTTAAGCAAAACAAACTATGGGTTACTTTTGAAGTAAACTCAATTTAGAAATTCAAGCAAACTCCCATCATTACAATTTTATTGTTACCAGCCTTGCGATGGTAAAATAAAAGTAGAGATTTGGACGATGTTTTCATCTTCATGCTAATCGTCAAAGTAACCTTTTGCCTCACAGACCCATAAAATTGACCCAGACTTGGCATGCTCGAGTTATAAAGGGTTATGGCAGAAAGACATGTATTAAGACCCAAACGGAAAAAATATTTGAAGTAAACTAGGATGGCAGGAGGAAGAATGGAATGCCAAATGTGAGTCACACAAAGTTAGAAACAGTGACTCAGTTTCCGCCATGAAAAAATGTGGGGTGAGGATGGACACTGTAGGTGAAGGTAAGAGCTTTGTCAAGGGGAAGTTTCCATGAGGTGTGACACAGCTTAAGATTCATTAAAAGTAGATTTAGTGCCCTGTGACCTCTAGATGGAAGCATCTTCCTTTATACTGGTTTGAAAAGGTAAATTTTAAAATGAATAATTTAAAAATTTTATAGTTTTCTGAAATTTACAGAATTATGGTCTTCTAAATTTGGTCTTCCGAAATCACTGTTGATGGTTTTGCAAACTTCAGAAGACGATAAAAAGGTAGCTCAAAGACGTACGAAAACAAAGCATGTTTACGATATATTGAAAAAATAACACATTCAGATGGCAAAGTGTTCTGATTAACTTATCAGTGCAATTTTATGGGCCGCACTGAACAAAATAGTGAGCAAAACCACAGCAGGGATCCCTGTCATCAATTCACATTTACATCAATTCACAGTAAGAAGGTGGAAAATATATACTGGAGCTGAGCCAAGTCTTTAGGATGTTGTTGTTGTTGTTAGGTGCCATCCAGTCATGTCCCCTCATGGGGTTTTCAATGACTGTTTCAGGATTGCCTTGGGAGGGGATTGCCACATCCTTCTCCCATTTTTGCAGTGCTGGGAATCAAACTCAGGACCTCAGAGACTGCAGAGTGGCACTCTACCAACTGAGCTAAATTCCAGCCCACATAGTATATTATTAATGGTAAATGCAGAGGAGAAATGAACAAACAAGACGATGGCCCTCTGGGAGTATTGCTGCCTCTTTGGCTGGGTAAATGAGTGAGCTCTCCCTGACCTGAGGAAGAAGGTGCACTAACTGCAGCTCTGAAGGACTGGCACTTGAACTCATGGGAGCAAGTGCAAAGGTCCTGAGGTAGAGGGGAGTGTGGTGTGCTTGAGAGACAGGGCAGAGGTCCATGTGGCTGAACCCTATTAAACAAGGAGAGAGGTGGCTGGGGCCAGATCACATGGCATTTTATTGGTGTTTGGGGACTATGACTGTGGCTGTGGATGAGGGGGGAAGACAGAGAGTTCTATGGGAGAAGGTAGTCCAGGTTTAAGAGGTTTGCTCACTGTGCCTGTCGTGTGGAGGGTGGATGCAAAAGGGCCAGATAGCAGGGGACAGCTCCGTGAGGCAGCTCCCTAGAACCCATGTGGTCTGCTACACAGCTCGGACACTGGGGTTGAGCCAAGGGGGAGAGGGGGCCTTAAGGAAGTTCCCAGATGGTGTGTGACATTGTCTTCTGCCCTTGGAATGAACGGGGTTTCCAGCTTAGCACCCAGGATGATGGGGTGGACATCGAGTGAGACAGAGGAGGCTGAGAAGCAACCAGGCTGACAGCTGTCTCTGCAGGTGGCCTGCGGGGCCCCCTTGGCCATCGGGAGCTCAGGCTGGAGCTCAGGAGAGGCCGGGGCTGCAGAGGGAAGTGGAGAGCGGTAGCGGGCGTACGGCATGGCGGCCTTGGTGCTGGGGAGACCACAGGTCACACGGAAGGGAAGAGGCTTTGGGGCGGAGCTGTGGAGATGAGGGAGAAGAGGATCCAGAAATGAGAGGAGGAGGGGCCAGCAAAGGCCGGGAGACCAAGAGGAGGCGTCCTGGGAGGCAGGGGAGTGGGGAGTGAGGGACATCAGACAGAGTGGACATGTGGGGAGGCTGCTGGATGTAGTAACTAGGACATGGCTATTTCCTCTCGGAGGACGGTTGCAGGGGACCGGCAGGGTCAAAAGCAGGTTGTTAGGTTGTTGTTGTTAGGTGCCGTCGAGTGGGTATCCGACTCATAGCGACCCTACGTACAACAGGTGAAACACTATTGTCAATGCTTCTCTACTGTTCATAGGGTTTTCAATGGCGGATTGTTTTTTGGGAGTGGGTTGCTGGGTCCATCTCCCAAGCTGCAGCACCTGGTGTTCCTAGGTCGTCTCCCTTCTAAGTACTCACCAGGCCAGACCCTGCTAAGCTTCCAAGATCTGATGGGATCAAATGCCACAGGGCTATAGCTGCAGGCAAAAGCAGGTTGGAGTGAGCTATTTAATAATTCATTTATTGCATGTAATACATGAATGCCTAAATATTAGGAACACAATCAAGCCTTTCATGTACTAGATAACATTGGAAATATGGGAGAAGGACATGGCAACCCACTCCCTAAGCATTCTGCTGTTGAAAACCCTATGAGGGTCACCATGAGTTGGACCCAACTCCATAGCACCTAACAACAAGAACAACAAGTATCTATCTATCTATCTATATCTATAATGGGGCTGGGATTTAGCTCAGTTGGTAGAGCGCTGCACTTCAGTCTTGGAGGACCCAAGTTCAATTCCCAGCACTGCAAAAATGGGAGCAGGCCCTGGCAATCCACTCCCAAGGCAATCCCGAAATAGTCGTTGAAAACCCTATGAGGGTCTCTATGAGTTGGATACCGACTCGACGGTACCTAACAACAACAACAATCTATATCTCTATAAAATCTCTGCTAGATACAAATGAAATACATGCTTCAGTCACTGCTAATCCTTCAGTAGGGAAGCTATCGAAAGAATCAGTGCAGATCAATCAACTGCAGTCATTTTCAACTGTCTTCAATTTTGGCATTCATGGTGACCTTGTTTTTTATTGATGGAGAGCATAAAAGTTGCACATGATTGTTCTATAATAACTAACTGGTGCATTGACTACCTGTCAGCTTTTAATGAGAAAGTCACAATGAACAAAAGGTTAGGGAGCACCCTTCGGGAGCACGGCAGGGAGCAAGGGGAAGTTCAGGTTGATTCCTCTGTTGAACTGGCGGTTTAGGTTGACGATTGGTGTTTTTCTCTGTAAGGTGCTCTGTGCTTGTCTGACTATTGGGGATGGGATAAGAAGATGCTTTTGTTTGTAGATTGATTTTCATATCCTGAGTGGGCGTGTCACGTGTTCAAAGTTAGGCGTCATTTCACACTGCTCCATGGTCATGAGCAGAAAAATGAAACTACGGACAAAGGCTCAGTGGGAGTAAACATCTGCTAAGGTGGCTTTCGTGTTGCTTTTTACTTCTTTATTAGAATATGCAACAAATCACCAAATATCAGTCTTATTTATAAGATATTTTCATCTATGTTAATACTCTTTCTAAAAGTAAATTGAACCCCCTGAAAAGTATCTAGTTTTTTCAATGCCATGCTTCAATGCATAAGAAAATAAACTCCTGAGTTGGAGTGTGTAAATTTTCTTTGAAAATATTTCCACAATAACTAGCATATATGTTACTAAGAGCCTACAGCCATCGCCCTGTGGCACCCGATCCTGTCAGATCTCGGAAGCTAAGCAGGGTCTGGCCTGGTTAGTACTTGGATGGGAGACTGCCTGGGAACACCAGGTGCTATAGGCTTGGGAGAAGGACCTGGCAACCCACTCCCAAAAATCAGTCCACCATTGAAAACCCTATGAACAACAGAGAAGCACTGACAATGGTGTTTTGCCTGTTGTACATAGGGTCGTTATGAGTCGTATACCAATTTGATAGCACCTAACAACAACAAGATGTTACTAAGACCCTGGTTCTTTAC
Organism: Pedetes capensis; assembly: GCA_007922755.1. Lineage (NCBI taxonomy): Eukaryota > Metazoa > Chordata > Mammalia > Rodentia > Pedetidae > Pedetes > Pedetes capensis. Next base: position 32,713 of record VMDO01018062.1, read on the forward strand.
AGTTTAATCAATACATTTGTTTGATCACATCTGGCTGCTGAGTCTGACTTCCTTGGTTTGTTGGGAAATACGTGTTTGGGAGAGGTAAGGATTAAGCACTGTTAGCTTTATCACCATTTTTTAAAAATTCAGTAATGCCGGCTTATTTTTTCCTTCTTGATAGACTTATCCAGTGCCATCAATTTTCTGGTCAATTTTTAGGAAATGAAACTTTTATAGTCACTTTATGTTACAAACATAGCTTCAGTTTAGAGAATGGAATGTCTGGTCGCATAAAGTAATGAAAGCTTCCCACTTAAGCCAGGGGTTGTTGATCTTTTCATGCCACACTCCCCTGTGGTCTTCTGTGTGGCCCCCAAGCAATGTCAGTATGGGGCTTTAAATGTAGACAAACAGTGCCCGAGATGACAGAGAAAGCCAACTGTGTTGAAACACAGTAAAGGTAGTAATAAAATTAAATCTGTGGCACCTAATGCCAGCGGTGGGAAACTATCACCGTTTCTGTTGCCAGGGAGTGGTATTGGTGTCCGTCATGGAAGAGTTTGCTAAATTTCAGTCAGGGATTGATGTTGTTGTTGTTGTTAGGTGCCGTCGAGTCAGTGTCCAACTCATAGCAACCCTATGTACAATAGGTGAAACACTATTGTCAGTGCTTCTCTGCTACTCATAGGGTTTTCAATAGCTGACTGTTTTGGGAGTGGGTTGCCGGGTCCTTCTCCCAGCCCGGGATTAGAAAAAGAAGAGAGGGAAGGGAAAGGGAGGGGATGGAGAGGAGGGGAGGGGAGGAGAAGGGAGGAGGAGACCATCATCCCACCCAAGTTTGCCAACCCCCTGAATTCTATTCACAAGTCCTGGGGGTCCATTGGAGCCAGGTGCTGGGGGCTCTAACTTTGGCTCAGTGTTCAGCTCGGTTCTGCTCTGGGTTGGGAAGTGCAGGGAAATGGGCGTGGACCTGCCACCTACTTGCTTTCCCCCACTTCTCCTCATCCCCCACAAGAGCTGACCCCTCAGGAGGGTGTGAGGCTTCTCCACACGAAATTCCCTCGCCCCGTCCCTGGGGAATTCTGGCCCACATCACACTGGATGGATGTAGCTTCTTCCAAACGGTCTTTGCCCTTTACTCAGCTCCTGGCTTGGGGAGGACCCCAGATTCTCTCCACCAGAGCAGGAACCCCACTATGGCAGCTCAGTCACAAGCACAGCTTCCCACAGGCCCCCTCTTCATGTCCTTCCCTGGGGAGCCTGGGGGGCAGAAGATGGCCCAGGCAGCCTCTGCTCCCTTTCATTGCGTGCCAGAGCAGAGCCCCCCATCTCCTGCCCTTTGCCTTGCTATATCTACTCCAGGTCCACCAAGCTGCCCCAGGTGGTCCCTAGGACCCCTGCCTCGAAAGGAGGGAGGATCCCATGCCCACACCCACGCCACCACTCAGCACCACGGAGGGCAGGGGCTCTTGACACACTCACAGCATTCTGGAAAAGTCGCCCACTGTTTTCTCTTTCATCTCTGCCCTCCGATGTTCCCAGTCGGGAGGCAGAGTTCAGATGCCATCCAAGCAGTTCATGGACAGCTATTTTCAAATTTGGGCACGCAGTCTCACTGTGGGATGTGGTATATATCACCTCATAGTCTATTCTGGCTGGGATTTAGCTCAGTTGGTAGAGCACCACTCTGTAGTCTCTGAGGTCCCGAGTTCGATTCCCAGCACCACAAAAATGGGAGAAGGATGTGGCAACCCACTCCTGAGGCAATCCCGAAAACAATCAGCCATTGAAAACCCTATAAGGGTCACTATGAGTTGGGCACAACTTCACGGCACCTAACAACAACAACATATTCTATTCGACACTGAGACAGCAAAACTCCTGGGGAAGTCTTCTGATGCAAATTAGATGTGGGAAAGAATGGAAATATTGGTAGAATATCTAGACTGAACCTGGAAGCTATCGAATGTCTGTTCTTTAAGATTAATTTCCATTAACACCTAATGCAGTTTTCATAAAAAATACATTAGTTTCCATGTGATTTGTTAATGTAGAGAGGCAGAGGTCACAGACCTAAAATAAGACCAAATTCAATGGGGAGATATTTTAAATTTTGCACACAGATTTTTCTTATATATAAAACAGATGAACAAAACACTAGCATAAGTGACTTTAAGATATTGCCTATTTTCCAAATAATACATGCAGAAAAGGCTTAAGCTTGGGTGGCATTGTCTTCTAATAGTAAAATAGGAGGAAAAATCACAAGAAGCAGTATTAATATGACTGATCACATGACAAATTAAAATTAGCATTTTGCACCGAAAAAATGAACAAAATCAAGGAGCCGATAATGAATAAGGAGGAATATGTGCAACCAGTTTTTCAAAGTTTCAGTATATTTAAAATATGCAAAGTTCCTAGAAATTAATTAAAAAGATGACCATCTCTCAGTAGAAAATTAAATAATATTGAGAGACAATTCATGCACACAAAAAATACGATGTATATAAATATAAGAAAAGAGAAGAGCATTGTCAGGAATTGAATGAGCAAAGATTCACTTGCAGTCCACTTGGGAGTAAGTAATATTGAATATTGGGCTGGGATTTAGCTCAGTTGGTAGAGCACGGCTCTGCAGTCTCTGAGGTCCCGAGTTCAATTCCCAGCACCACAAAAACGGGAGAAGGACATGGCAACCCACTCCTGAGGCAATCCGGAAACAGTCAGCCATTGAAAACCCTATGAGGGTCACTATGAGCTGGAGATAACTTGACGGCACCTAACAACAACAACAACAATATTGAATATCAGAGGAGAAAATGGCCTGTGAAAATGGGTTCTCTCCTACACTGAGGGATGGAGAATACATTGATATAAATTTTCTGGAACTCACTGGGATGACATGCATCAAGACCTTGAAAAAAAGGGATCATTATTTCAGAATCAGAATCCTATTTTTAGGAATGTATCAGAGAAAAATAATCCTAGAGGCACATGCAAAGCACTACTAACCTAAATATGCCTGTAGCTGTACACTGTGGCATCCAATCCCATCAGATCACAGAATCTAATCAGGGTCGAGCCTGGTTAGTGCTTGGATGGGAGACCACCTGGGAACACCAGGTGGTGCAGGCTTGGGAGAACGACCCAGCAGCCCACTCCCAAAACTCAATCCACCATTGATAACCCTATGAAAAGCAGAGAAGCACTAACAGTACTGTTTTGCTTGTTGTACATAGGGTCACTATGAGTCAGACACCAAATGGACAGCACCCTACAACAACAACCTAAATATGTTTTATAATAAACAATGGCTGATGTCCAATGATTAGGACTTTGTCAGGTCAACTATGATGCATCCATGTAACTGTCTTTTGTGATGATGAATGCAACCCCATTCTTCTTAATTCCCAGCATAGTAGACCATATGATTACCTGATTCAAAATGGACCATGCCAGTCCATTTTAGCTCTCACTGAGGCCTAGAATGTTGATGTTTATGTGCTCTGTTTCCCTTTTGATGATTCCTAAGCAGTCTCTGAGGTCCCAAGTTCAATTCCCAGCACTGCAAAAATGGGAGAAGGACCTGGCAATCCACTCCCAAGGCAATCCCGAAACAGTCAGCCATTGAAAACCCTATGAGGGTCGCTATGAGTGGATACCGACTCAATGGCACCTAACAACAAATTTTCCTAGATTTGTACTAGGGAAATTCCATGTTCCCATTATTAATGATGTTTACAGTTGTTCCTTCTCATTTCGAGCCATGCCACATCAGCAAATGGAAGTCCCTGGGGCTTTTCTCCATTTCTGTCATTAAGGTAGACTCTACCTTGAGGAGGCAACTCTGCCCCAGTCATCTTTGAGTGCCTTCCAACAAGGGGGGGGGGCCTCATTTTCCAGTACTATATCTGACAGTGTTTCCCTGCTATTCATAGGCTTTTCAAAGGCTAATTGTTCTGAGAGTGGGTTAGCCATGTCCTTCTCTCTAGTTGTTCTTAGTCTGGAAGCTCAGCTGAACCCTGCCCACTATGAGTGACCCTGATGGTATCTGTAATACTGGTGGCATAGCTTTCAGCATCACAGTAGCACACAAGTCCCCACAGTAAGACAAACCGACAGACATGCCCTGAAATACAATGCTGTCAGTGATACAATAGTATCCATATGCCTAAAAGGAAGGCCAGTTAATATGACTATTATTCAAATTTATATACCCTACACTAAAGCTACAAATGAAGAAAGGGAAGACTTTTACCAGCTTCTGCAATCTGAAGTAGATGGAGCATGCAATCAGAATGTACAGATAATTACTGGTGTCTGGATGCAAAAGTTGGAAACAAAGAAGGAGGCTTGGTAGTTGGAAAGTATGGCCTTGGAGACAGATACATTGCTGGAGACTGCATGATAGAATTTTTTCAGATAAATGACCTTTTTATAGCAAATACATTTTTTTTCACCAACATAAATGTGGATATTCCACACAGAAGTCACCAGATGGAATACACAGGAACAAAATTGACTACATTTGTGGAAGGAGATAATGGAAAAGCTCAATGTGAAATGTCAGAACAACACCAGGTACTGATTGTGGATCAGACTATCAACTACTCCTATGCAGGTTCAAACAAAAATTAGTATAAGTATATGAGAGCCAAGGTATTACCTTGAGTATATCCCACCTGAGTTCAGAGACCACCTCAAGAACAGGTTTGTTGAGTTAAACACTAATGATCAAAGACTGGATGAGCTGTGGCATGACATCAAAGATATCATTCATGAGGAGAGAAAGCAGTTATTAAAAAGACAGCAAAAAAAAAAAAAAGAAGACTAATTACATGTCAAAAGGGACTCTGAAATTTTCCATTGAATGTTGTGCAGCTAATATAAAAGGGGGGCTGGGATTTGGTTCAGTTGGTAGAGCGCTGCGCTGCAGTCTCTGAGGTCCCGAGTTTAATTCCCAGCACCGCAGAAATGGGAGAAGGACCTGGCAATCCACTCCCAAGGCAATCCCGAAACAATCAGCCATTGAAAACCCTATGAGGGTCTCTATGAGTTGGATACTGACTCGACGGCACCTAACAACAACAATATAAAAGGAAGACATGAAGAAGTGAAAACTAATCAGAAGAGTTCAAAGGGCAGCTTGAGAAGGAAAAAATCAAATATTATAATGATGAGCAAAGAACTGGAAACAGAAAACCAAAAGGGAAGAACACGCTCTGTTTTTCTCAAGCTTGAGGACTTGAAGAAAAAAATTCAAGCTTCGATTGGCAATAGTATAGGATTCTACAGGGAAAATATTAAATGGTGCAGGAAACATCAAAAGGAGATGGAAAGAATACACAGAGTGATTATACCAAAAATAATTAGTGGATGACCGATTTCAAGAGGTTGCATATGGTCAGAAACCTACGGCACTAAAGGAAGAAGTGGAAGCTGCCCTGAAGGAACTGGTGAAACACAAGGCTCCAAGAATTGATGAGATAACCAAAGAAATGTTTCAGCAAACAGATATGGCACTGGAGATGCTCACTTCTTTATGCCATGAGATTTGGAAAACAGCTACCTGCCCAAATGCCTGGAAGAGATCTATATTTGTGCCTATTCCCAAGAAAGGGGACCCAACCCAATGTGGAAATTATTGAACAATATTAATACCACATGCAAGCAAAATTTTGCTAATGATAATTGAAAAGAAACTGCAGCAATATATAGTCAGGGAACTGTTGGAAAATCAAGCCAAATTCAGAAGAAGGCATGGAACCAGAGACATCATTGCTGATGTCAGATGGGTATTAGCCAAAAGCAGAATATACAATAGGATTTCTATTTCTGTTTTACTGAATATGAAAAGGTATTTGACTGTGTTGGATCATAATAAATTATGGATAACCTTGTGAAAAATGGAAATACCAGAGCATTTAATTGTACTCATGAGGAATCTGTACATGGACCAAGAGACACTCGTTTGAACAGAACAAGGAAACACTGCCTGGTTTAATGTCAAGAAAGGTGTGTTCCAGGGATGTATCTTTTCACCATACCTCTTAAATATCTATGCTGAGCAAACAATTAGAGAAACTGAAATTTATGAAGAACACACAGCATCAGAATTGGAAGAAAACCTTAACAACCTGCGTTGTGCAAATGACACAACTCTGCTCACTTAAAGTGAAGAGGATTTGAAACATTTACTAATAAAGATAAAGGACACAGCCTTCAGTATTGATTATACTCCCACATCAGCAAAACAAAAATCCTTACAACTGCATCCGTGCACAACTTCATGATAAATGGAAAAAAGATTGAGCTTGTCCAAGATTTTGCTTTCCTTGCTTCTGTTATCAACACTCATGGAAGCAGCAGTCAAGAAAACAAAAGATGCATTGCATTAGGTAAAGCTGTTGCAAAAGACTTCTTTAAGGTGTTGAAAATAAAGATGTCATTTTGAAGATGAAGGAGTGCCTGACTCATGCCATGGTACTTTTAGTCACATCATATGATTGGGAAAGCTGGACATTGAGTAAGGGAGACAGGAGAAGAATTGATCCTTTTGAATTATGGTGCTGGAGATGGATATTGAATATATCATGGACTGCCAAAGAACCAACAGATCTGTCTTAGAAGAATTACAATCAGAGGGTTCCTTGGAAGCAAGGATGACTAGATGGTGTCTTCTGTATTTTGGACATATTGTCAGGAAGGAACAATCCCTAGAGAAGGATATCATGTCTGGGAGAATGACAGGTCAACAACAACAAAAAAAAAAAAAAAAAAAAAAAAAAAAAAAAAAAGAAAGAAAAAAAGAAAAAAGGAAAACTCTGTACTAGATACTGCAGGCTGGGATTTAGCTCAGTTGGTAGAGTACTGCTCTGTAGTCTCTGAGGTCCCGAGTTCAATTCCCAGCACTGCAAAATGGGAGAAGGGCCTGGCAATCCACTCCCAAGGCAATCCTGAAACAGTCAGCCATTGAAAACCCTATGAGGGTCACTATGAGTCGGATACCGACTCGACAGCACCTAACAACTGCACTAGATGGATTGACACAGTGTCTGCAACAACGGGTTTATACTTGAAAAAGATCATGTGCCTGGCATAGAATTGAGGAATGTTTCATTCTGCTGTACATAATGGCACTCCGAAAGGGGCCTGACTCTTTGGCACCTAAAAACAACCATATGTTTGTATACTGTTTTCCAGAGACACTAGTGTCAGAAGAGAAACATTGTCCAGTGAAGAGGCCACAGGGAGCTCATGTTTATCCTGTCTCCAGCACTTCCAGGCTTAGTTCAGGCTGGTTTCTTTTTCTTTTTCTTTTCTTTTCTTTTATTTTATTTTCCTTTCTTTCTTTCTTTCTTTCTTTCTTTCTTTCTTTTTTTTTTTAACTTTTTGAGACAAGGTCTTGCTAAATTATGCCGAATGTCTCTGGTCTTGAACTTGTGATGCTCCCACCTCCGCCTCCCGAGCTGCTGGGACTACAGGTGTGTGCCACCACACCTAGCATTGTCAGTATTTCTGAAGTTTTTTGTGTTTTATACATTTTTAAACTCTGAGAAATCCATGCATGTGATTTATAATAGGAAAACCTGCCTGGACTTGTCTGAATAGATGCAAGTAGGGACTGAGAGATGTTGCTGCTAAAATGAGGCAGGGTTGGCTTGGGATCCATGGTGGATGTGAGCCATAAGTCAGTGAAAACATGTCTGGCACGCTGGAGCACACCTGCAGTCCCCACAGGTCATGAGGCTGAGGCGGGAATATCTTGTGTTCAAGGCCAGAGGTAGCTTGTGCAGCCTAGTGAGACCCAGTCTCAAAACATAAGAAAATGGGCCATTGTGCAGCTCAGTGGTGTCTCAAAGTAAGGCATCTGAAAAGGGCCTCCTGTGTGAGGCCCTGGGTTTAACCTCAAGCCTGCAGCCATAGCCCTGTGGCATCCGATCCCATCAGATCTAAAAAGCTAAGCAGGGTCGGCCCTGGTTAGTACTTGGATGGGAGACCACCTGGGAACACCAGGTACTGTAGGTTTGGGAGAAGGACCTGGAAACCCACTCCCAGAACACAATCCGCCATTGAAAACCCTATGAACAGCAGAGAAGCACTGACAATAGTGTTTCACCTGTTGTACAGAGGGTCACTAAGAGTCAGACACCGACTCGACTGTACCTAACAACAGCAACAACTGCAAAAAATAAAATAGAATAAAAGGTTACAGCATGTGATTTATTTGAGAACCAATGATTAAACATATGATCATTGATAGATACTTCTTTTTATTTTTGTAACTATGGGTTGCAGTAATAATTTTTAAAATAATAGATATATTTCATAATTGTTGTTGTTAGGTGCCATTGAGTTAGTGTCTGACTCATAGTGATCCTACATACAACAGATGAAAAAGTACCATTAGTGTTTCTCTGCCATTCATAGGGTTTTTGATGGCTGATATTTTTTGGGAGTGGGTTGCCAGGTACTCCCCACAAGCCTACAGCACCTGGCGTTTCCATGCGGTCTCCCATCTAAGGACTAACTCGAGGCCTGACCCTGCTTAGCTTCTGAGGTCGGACGGGATCAGATGCCACAGTGGTACTACTGCAGACATTTCATAATTAGGAAACTAAATTTAAACCTTGTAAGTTGGAGAAAGGCCCTGAGGTCTGTACCATATTTTCTTACAACCCAAGCTGTCATTAAATAAAATAAATCTCCTGCTAAGGTGACATGAAGTGGGTGCAGCAAGATGGGCCTTGACCCTGCCGCCAAATCATGCCCTTGTGCACGACTGAAAGAATGGACATCCCAAAAATCCTGGGCGTGTGCCCTGCTGTGTGAGCAGGAGGCATCTGGAGAGAGGACCCTACCGCACAGTGGACTTCACATTCCCAGGAGGGGAGCCCGAGACTCTTCCGTGCTCCATTTCTGAGTCTCTAGGACCTGCTGCTGGGTTTGCGGAGGGTGGTGGAGGCCACACACCTGCTCACCATGTGAGCAGCCCTGGCACTGGGCTGACCTAATGGGAGGCAGCAGTATGTGTGCAGATCCTGGCATCCTCCACACAGAAGCAGACAGTGACAAATGTGGGATGAAGAGGGCTTCAACAGAAGAAGAAAAATCTGCGGTAAAACAATATCAGGGCCATGCAGATATGGTCAGTGCACTCATATCATAATATAGTCCCATGACCTGGTCAGGCTGGGATTTGGCTCAGTTGGTGGAGTGCTGCTCTGCAGTCTCTGAGGTCCTGAGTTCAATTCCCAGCACCACAAAAATGGGAGAAGGGCCTGGCAATCCACTCCCAAGGCAATCCCCTAACAGTCAGCCACTATAAACCCAAGAATGTCACTGTGAGTCCAACAGGACTCAAGGACACCTAACAACAACCACAATGGCTTGGTCACCTGGGCATCTAGGGTCTGCCACTGCAAAGGTGTGACAAAAAGGGCAGGTAAAAGGGGCCTCAGATCTGAAGGCCCTATACCTCTATCCTGTTGCCTCTCTTCCTTCAATCACAGCTTCTCCAGCTGCCCAATCAGGGGAAGGAGTGCATCAGATGGGTTGTAAAGATCAGAAGAAATACATAGCTTGGCATGGTAGTGGTGGTTGTTGTTAGGTGCCGTGGAGTCAGTATCTGACTCATAGCCACCCTGCATACAACAGGCAAAATACTATTGCCAGTGCTTCTCTGCTGTTCATAGGGTTTTCAAGGGTGGATTGATTTTTGGGAGTGGGTTGCCGGGTCCATCTCCCAAGCCTACAGCAGCTGGTGTTCCCTGGTAGTCTCCCGTCCAAGTACTAATGAGGCCAGACCCTGCTTAGCTTCCGAGATCTGACATGATCAGATGCCACAGGGCTACAGCTGCAGGTGGGCATGGTGGTGCACACCTCTAATCCCAGAGACTGGGGTAGGGGGGTGGAGGCAGGAGAATCACAGGTTTGAGACCAGAGGCAGCCTATGTAATTTAGCAAGAACTTGACTCAATAAATAAATAAATAAATAAATAAATAAATAAATAAGTAAATGGATGGCACTGCAATAAATAAATAAGTGAATGAAATGATAAATAAAAGATATAACTTTATACTTGTTTGTGAGACCATCCTGTCTTGTCTCCCATTGTGCCTGGATGGAAAGTTTCCAGATTTGGATCATTTTCCATGGGCATTGTGCTCCCAAGCCTGCTACTGTTGGTGCAGCCCAGAAACATAGCCAGGTCTGTTTCTTCCAGGACACCCAGAACTAACAGAGCAGAAATCTTCTAGGACACCCTAGTGATAAACAACTTCAGATGGGTCACCCAGTATCTCCTAGCCAGTCAAGAAAGTCGTGGGAGTCTAAATTCCATTTCAGAAAACAGATATCTCTTATTTTTATTTTTTAAACTTCAACATGCTCTTAGCATTGAAAAACTGGACCCCATAGAGTCAGATAATTTGCATCTAATTCAGAAGTTGATTTTCAGTAAAATCAATGTAAAAGCTCTTAGCTCCTGATATTTTATGA
>VMDO01018063.1:0-43193 GCA_007922755.1 Pedetes capensis
TATCCACCTATAAGAGAAAAATAAACCCAAATTTTGTCATATTAATTCATTAGAATAGAAAATTAAATTTGTTAATTATAGCCAAATTATCAAAGTGGATAATCTAAAAATATAGCATTGTATACATATATTATATATATGATATCAGTATAGTGTGCTACTATTTTGTAAAGAATAGAAACATGCAAAGAACACTTACTCTATACACGTACAGAATTATAAAGTAAAATATAATGGCTAGTTAGAAATCACAAATGCTATAATTCCAAATATTCAAATCCTGAAAGATAAAAATTCCTAAGGTTTAAAATTCTGAAAGATCAAAATCCTGAAAATACAATTCTGGAAAATGTAATAAAAATTTTAAAAATACATTCATTTACAATTTTAAAAAGGAGTTTCTTTGAGAAACATAAAGATAAGACAGAACACCTGGAAGCGATGGCACACTCCAATGATCTCAGTAACTTGGGAGGCTGAGGCAGGAGGATGGCAAGTTCAAGGCCGGAGGCAACCTGCACAATTGAGTGAGACTTTCTCTCTAAATAAAAAAATTAAACGGGGGCTGGGGGTGCAGCCCAGTGGTGGAGCATTTGTAAAGTATGTGTGAGGCCTTGGGTTCAATTCCCAAGTACCACTAAAAATAAATTAAGAAAGAATACTTCATTCATCACTTTGCTCAATAAAATCTGCAATGAAAACATATTTTTGCAAACACAAACACTGGGGCATACTAGTAACAGTAGCACAGGTATAAAATTATGGGCAGACAAATTCTCTTCATAAATGAGTAGGTCAAAAAGCAAAATGTATAACAACTATCTCTATGGTTTGTAACTGTGCGCACCCAGATTTGTAAAGGAGATCATCAGCTATACTGGGACAGACAATGTAAGTGTTCTGAGGAGTGTAATCAACAACCATTATGGGTTACCATTGCATGTACAGTGATCCCAAGAGACAAGATCTTGAGAAATTTTATCTTTCACAAATGTAAATATACAGAAAGGACATTTTTTCATTCATTGAAGGAATTTTAGTGTTTTTACATACATGCACAATTGTTGTTGTTGTTAGGTGCCATCAAGTTGGTATCCGACTCATAGAGACCCTCATAGGGTTTTTTTTCTTTTTTTCTTTTTTTTGTGGTTCTGGGGGTTGATGTCAGGGCCTCACGCCTGCATGCTTTGCAAGTGCTGGACCACTGAGCTGCACCCCCAGCCCATTTTTTTACTTTTTGAGACAGGGTCTCGCTAAGTTACGCAGACTGCCTCTGGTCTCGAACTTGCGATCCTCCTGCCTCCTGCCCCCAGCTGCTGGGATTACAGGTGTGCGCCACTGCGCCCGGCCCTCATAGGGTTTTCAATGGCTGACTGTTTCGGGATTGCATTGGGAGTGGGTTGCCAGTCCCTTCTCCCATTTTTGCGGTGCTGGGAATTGAACTCGCGACCTCAGAGACTGCAGTGCAGCACTCTACCAACTGAGCTAAATCCCAGCCCACATGCACAATAGTACAAAGTTAATGTGATAATGCATTTTCATTGGGCCTAGTTTGCAAAAAAGTGCCTAAAATAAATTAGTGTTCTTTAAATTTTACAAAATTTATAACTCCTGTATTGTAAATGATGCAAAAATGAAATACATAATATAGTGAATTGTAAAAAAAATAATGGTGGCAATTTAAAATACTAGGAAAAACTAAAACAAGAAAGAAAAACCAAAAGAGGGCTCTTAACATAAGAAAAAGCATATTCAGGAGTAGAAAATGGCCAGTTGCATGTAGGTGGTCCATAAAAGTCGGCTAACTTTCACAATCATTAGGTATGTTTTGAGTCTTGCGTTGCAATGAGTAGGTTTTATTATTATTATTATTATTATTATTATTATTATTATTATTATTATTATTTTAAGACAGCTCTCCTGGGAAAATAGTTAACATTCATTATCAGTGTGGTGCTGCTCTTTCTGAAATTCTTCTATGAGTTCATATGCATTGACATGTTTATTCTCTATTAAAGTTTCCCATCTTCTGTGCCATGCTTCTATATTGTTTTGTTGTTGTTGTTAGGTGCTCTCCAGTCAGGTCCAACTCATAGGCACCCTATGTACAACAGAGGGAAACACTCCCTGACACTGCTGTGCTGGGCACTATGCTTCTCTGTTATTGATAGGGTTTTTGATGACTGGTTGTTTCAGGAGTGGGCTCCCAGATCCTTCTTCCATTTTTGTGGTGGGGATTGAACCCAGGACCCCAGAGAGGGCAGAAGAAGCACTCTACCAACTGAACTAAACCCCAGCCACATATACCCATGTACATGTACTAGTATACAGACTACAAATTTGGTGAAAACATACTGGTTATCAAATAGCAACCCTATTCTGTGAATGTCTTTTTATTTTATAGTGCACATAATTATTTTTGAGCCAATCGAGAACTTTGGTGGCTTCTTCAGACAAATCCAGTGCTTTTAAAAATTAGAGTTCTTTTATTAACATAATAATTGTAAACATTTATGGGGTACAGTGTGACATTTTGATGCATGTAAACAATGTGCAATGATCCAATTATGATAACTGGTATAGCCATCACCTCAGACATTTATCATTTCTTTGTGTTGTGCAAGTTCAAAATTGTCTTTACTAGCTATTTTGGAACACACAGCTAATTCTTGTCAACCACAATTACTCAGAAATTATTTCTCTTACACAACTGCATCCTTGTACTTTTTAATCACTCTCTCTACATCTCCTTTCACTCACCCTTCTCAGCCTCTCATAATCACAAATGTACTATTTTTATGCGATCAACATTTCCAATTTCTCTCCATATAAGTGAGAACATGGGCATTTGTCTTTCTTTGTGTGACTTGTTTTATTAATGCCCTTCAGTTCTATTCATGCTGCTGCAAATGATAGCATTTCATTTTTATGGGTAGGTAACATTCTGGTGTGTGTATGTACTACATTTTCTTCATATGTTCATTCATTGATGAACACCATTGTTGTTGTTGGGTGATGTTGAATCCAGTCTGTCTCATGGTAACCCTATATACAACAGAATGAAACATTCCTTGATTCCGTGCCAGGCACAATCTTATTTATGTTTAAGCCCATAGTTGCAGATACTGTGTCAATCCAACAACAACAACAAAAAAGGTTTTTTGTTGACCTGCCACTCTCCCAAACATGATGTCCTTCTCCAGGGATTGGTCCCTCCTTACTATATGTCTAAAATACATAAGACACAGTCAAGCCATCCTTGCTTCCAAGGAGCACTCTGATTGCACTTCTTCCAGGACAGATCTGTTCACTCTTTTGGCAGTCCATGGTATATTCAACATTTGTCTCCAGCATCATAAATCAAAATCATTAACTTTTCTCCTGTCTCCCTTATTCAACATCCAGCTTTCATAACCATGTGATGCAACTGAAAGTTTCATGGCATGAGTCAGGTGCACCTTTGTCTTCAATGTGACATCTTTACTTTTCAATACTTTAAAGAGGTCTTTTTGCCACAATTTTTCTCTTTTGATTTCTTTACTGCTGCTTCCACAGGTGTTGATTATAGAACCAAGTAAAACAAAATCTTGGACAACTTCATTCTTTTCTCCATTTACCATGAAGTTGCTTACTGATCCAGTTGCAAGGATTTTTGTCTTGTTGATGTTGAGTCTCAATCCATACTGAAGGCTGTTCTTTGATCTTTCAAATCCTCTTTCAACGAGCATGGGAGTTGTGTCATCTGCATAATGCAGGTTGTTAATGAGTCTTCCTCCAATCATGATGCTGCAGTCTTCTTCATGAAGTCTAGCTTCTCAGATTATTTCATCAGCATAGGAATTGAAGAGGTATGGTGAAATGATACAACGCTGATGCACACCTTTCTCAACTTTAAACCAGGCAGTGTTTCCTTGTTCTTTCCAAATGACTGCCTCCTAGTCCATGTACAGATTCCTCATGAGTAGAGTTAGGTATTATGGTATTCCCATTCTTTGAAGTATTATCCTTAGTTTGTTATGAATCACACAGTCAAATGCCTTTGCATAATTGATAAAACATAGATAGACACCTTTCTGGTATTCTCTGCTTTTGTCTAATATCTATCCGACACCAGCAATCATGTCCCTGGTTTCACACCTTCTTCTGAATCCAGCTTGATTTTTCTGACAGTTCTCTGTCTATATTCTGCTGCAGTCACATTGGAATGATCTTAAGTAAAATTTTGCTTGCATGTTGTATTAATGAAATCATTTGATAGTTTCCACATTCATTTGTATCCCCTTTCTTGGGAATAGGCACAAATGTGGATCTCTTCCAGGGAGTTGTTCAGGTAGCTGTTTTCCAAAACTCTTGGCATAAACAAGTGAGCACCTCCAGTGCTGCATCTGTTTATTGAAACATCTCTATTGGCATTCCATCAATTGTTGAGGCTCTTGTTTTACCAGTGGCTTCAAGGCAGCTTCCACTTTGTCCGTCAATACCATTGGTTCCTGATCATATGCAATCTCTTGAAATGGTTGGTCATCCACCAATTCTTTTTGGTATAATGACTCTGTATATTCATTCCTTCCATCTTCTTTGATGTTTCCTCTGTCATTTAATATTTTCCCTGTAGAATCCTTCATTATTGCCACTTGAGGCTTGAATTTTTCCTTCACTTCCTTAAGCTTGAGAAAAACAGAGCGTGTTCTTCCCTTTTATTTTTTTTATTTCCAGCTTTTTGCACGTCATTATAATATTTGATTTTGTTTTCTCCAGTTGCCATTTGAAATCTTCTGTTTAGTTCTTTAATTTCATCATGTCTTCCTTTTACTTTAGCTTCTCAACATTCAAGGACAAGTTTCAGAGTCTCTTTTGACATGTAATTTGGTCTTTTCTTTTTTCCTGTCTTTTTAATAACCTTTTGCATTCTTCATGAATGATGTCTTGGATGTCATGCCACAGCTCTGTCTTAGAGTGGAAGCTCAGCTGAACCCTCTCCACCATGGATGACCCTGCTCGTATTTGTAATACCAGTAGCATGGTTTTTAACCTCACAGCAACATGCAAGCCTCCACAGTACATCAAGCTGACAGACATGTTGAGGATGAACATGAGAGTTAACTCTATATCTTGACTGTTGTGAATAATGCTGCAATAAATGTGAGAGTGCAGCTATTTCTTAGATATACTATTTCCTTTGTTTTGGATAATATCATGGTTCTCATTCTAGTTTTTTGAGGAAACACTATACTGTTTTGCACAATGCCTATACCATGTTACATTCTCATCGACAATGTATGAAATTGCAGGCAAAAAATACAATATATTTCCTCTGCTAAATTATTTGTGTACTTCTTTTTTGTTTGTTTCTTATGTTTAGCATATATTGTACAAAGTAAGTGGTTTCATTATGACATTTCCATACATGTGTATAACGTACTTTGATCATATTTTACTCTATTACCCTTTCTTATTCCCCTTCCCCACTTCCATATTTCTGATAATCCCTCTTTTTCTTTCCTGAACCCCCTTCCCCACAATTCCATATGTAGGAGAAATCATGTTACCTTTGTGAGACTGGCTTATTTCCCTTAACATGATGATAGCCAGTTCAGAGATGTGACTAGTAAATGAAGAAGTCAAATTATACCTGTTTGCAGATGATATGATCCTATACTTAAAAGACCCAAAAGACTTTACCAGAAGATTCTTAGATCAGAAAAGAAAATCAACACACAAAAAGCTGTAGCTTTTCTACGTACCGCCAATGAAGTTGCTAAAAAAGAAGTCAAGAAGGCATTTTTCATTCACAATTACATCAAACAAACAAATAAGTAAAAACCTAGGAATAAACTTAACCAAAGATCTCAAAGACTTGTACAATGAAAGCAATAAAGCACAGAAGAGATTGTAGAGACACTAGAAGATGTTCATGGATGGACAGAATTAATATTGTTATAATGGCATATAACCAAATAAATCTTTAGATTCAATACAATCCCCATCAAAGTCTTAATAACATTTGTCACAGAAATAGAAAAAAGTCCTAAAATTTGCATGGAAACACAAAAGACCCCAAATAGTCAAAGCACTCCTAAACAAAAGGTACAATTCTGGAGCTACCAGAATACTTGATTTCAAACTATATTACAGAACCATAGCAACAAAAAATAGCATGATACTGGCACAAAAACAGACACTTAGACTAATATAATAGAACAGAAGATCTAGAAACAAGCCCATGCAGTGACAGCTATCTGATTCTTGACAAAGCTATCAAAAACATATGTTGGAAAAAAGACAGTGTCTTTAACAACTGGTGCTGGGAAGACTGGATATGTACATGTAGAAGACTGAAACTACATCCCTGTCTCTCACCTTGGGTTGGTGTTTATCTCAGTTGGAAGAGTGCTACGCTGCATTCTCTGAGGCCCTAGATTCAATCCCCAGCACCACAAAACTGACAGCAGGACATGGCAATCCACTCCCAAAGCAATCCTGAAACAATCAGCCATTGAAAATCCTATGACCCAACAACATTCCGCACCCTGTTCAAATATCAACTCAAAATGTAGCATCAGAAACTTTGAAGCTGCTAGAGGAAAATATAGGGGAAACACTTCAATATCTAGGCATAGACAACACTGTGTGTGTGTGTGTGTGTGTGTGTGTGTGTGTGTGTGTGTGTGGTACTTGTGGGCTGAACCCAGGGCCTCGCACATGCTTTGCAAATGTTCTACTACTGGGCTGCACCCTAGCCCATTTTTCTATGTTTTTGTCTTGAGACTGGGTCTTCCTAAATTTCTCCCATTGCCTCTGATCTCAAACTTACCATTCCTGACTCCATCTCCTGAGTAGCTGGGATTAAAGGCATGAGCCATTGCACCTGGTCTAGGCAGTGAATTTCTGACTAGGAAAACAATAGCTCAAGAAATAAGATCAAAAATTGACAAATGGGATTGCCTTACATTAAAAGCCTTCTGCACAGGAGAAAAGGAAAGAAAAGAAAACCTCAATCAATAGACTGAAGAGTTGATTAAAATAAATTTCTTTCATATATTAATGGGGATCTGGGTGGTATTTAATAACACGGCATGCCCTGAATAAATGCAGCCTCCATTTATCAACCCTCCTTTTCTTCCCAATCTCCAGTAAGCACTTCTCTACATTCAGTTCACTTTGTTTTTAACATGTGGTACAATTTGATTTTCTGTGTCTGGCCTCTTTCACTTAACATAATGTGCTCCAAGCCCATTTATTTTACTGAAAATGCCATGATTTCATTTTTCTTTATGATCAAATATTTCATTGAATGTATATATCTATAGTTTTATATCTCTAGCTCTATCTATCTATCTCTCACATTTTCTTTAGATTTGTTGTTGTTATTAGGTGCTGTTGAGTTGGTATCTGACTCAGTGACCCTATGTACAATAGGTGAAACACTACTGTCAGTGCATCTCTGCTATTCATAGGGTTTTCAATAGTGGATTTTTTTTTTTTTTTGGCAGCGGGTGGGGAAGGGATTGCTGGGCCCTTCTTCCAAGACTACAGCACCTGGTGTTCCCAGGCAGTCTCTTATCCAAGTACTAACCAGGTCCAAACCTGCATAGCTTCTGAGATCTAATGGGATTGGAAGACATAGTGCTGTGGCTGTAGGCTTTCTTTACATATCCCTCCATTAATGGGCTCCTAGGTTGTTGCCAGCCTGCAGCTGTAGCCCTGTGGCATCCGATCCCGTCAGATCTCGGAAGCTAAGCAGGGTCAGGCCTGGTTAGTACCTGGATGGGAGACCGCCTGGGAACACCAGAAGCTGTAGGCTTGGGAGAAGGACCTGGCAACCCCCTCCCAAAAATCAATCTGCCATTAAAAACCCTATGAACAGCAGAGAAGCACTGACAATAGTGTTTCCCCTGTTGTACAGAGGGTCGCCATGAGTCGGATACCGACTCGACGGCACCTAACAACAACAACAACAGGTTGTTGCCAAATCTTAGCTCTTATGAATAGTGTCTTATTAAATGTGGGCATGCAGTTATCTCTTTGGTATGCTAATTTGATTTCCTTTTGGTATATACCCAGGAGCAGGATAACTGCATCATATGGTAGGTCTATTTTTAGTTTTTTGAGAAATTTCCATGCTGCTCTCTGTAATGGTTGTACTAATTTACATTCCCACCAGCAATGTGTGAGAGTTTTTTCTTTTTCTCCAATCCTCATCAGAATTTTCTATTTTGATCTTTTTGATAATAGCCATTGTAACTGAAATGAGGTGATACCTAATTGTGGTTTGATTTGCATTTCCTTGATGATTAGTGATGTTGAGCAATTTTTTTTTTTTAAATATGTGGTGGTCATTTGTATATCTTCTTTTGAGAAGTGTCTATTCAGATAATTTCTCCATTTAAAAAATTAGATTGTGTTTTTGCTGTCAAATTCCTTATGTATTCTGGATATTACTCTTCTGTCAATGAGCAGTTCACAAACATTTTCTCCCTTTTAGCAGGTTTTTTTTACTTTGCTGTTTGTTTTACAGAAAGCTTTTAGTTTGAAATGATACATTTTGTCAATTTTTGTTATTATTGCCTGTGATTTTGTGGTCATATCTTTGCCCAAGCCAGGCATGGTGGTTCACGCCTATAATCTTATCGACTTGGGAGGCAGAGGCAGGAGGACCATGATTTTCAGGGCAAAGGCAGCTTGAGTAACTTAGCAAGGCATTGCTCAAGATAAAAAAACAATTTAAAGGGGAGCATAAGGTGCGGCTTAATGTACAGTGCTCACAATGTATGCATAAGGCCCTGAGTTCAACCCTCTGGTACTGGAAAAACAAAAACCAAAAAAACTAAAATCCAAAAATCTTTGCCCAGACCAGTGTCCTAAAGAATTTCCCCTATGTGCACTTCTGTTAGTTTCATAATTTTGCCTCTTACATTTAAGTCTTTTATCCATTTTTGTATGTGAGTTGATTTTTGTATGGGATGAGAGATGGAGGATTAATTTCTTTCTTTAGTATGTGAATATCTAGTTTTTCCAAAATAATTTGCTGAAGAAACTATCTATTTCTCAGTGTATGTTCTTGTTGCCTTTTTAAAAAATCAGTTGACTGTAAGTACTGTTTTATTTTATTGTGTTCCATTGGTCTATGTGTCTGTTATCAATACTGGTACCATTCTGTTTTAGTTATAAATAGCCAACAATATATAACAAATGGTCAATATCATTAGTCATCAGGAAAATGCAAATCAAAACTGCAATGAGATATCATCTTATTCTAGTTAGAATGCCTCTTATCAAAAAGACAAAAATAAATACTGATGAGGATGTGGAGAAAAAGGAACTCTGATACACTGTTGTTGAGGATGTAAATCACTACAACAATTATGGAGAATAGTATGGAGGTTCCTCACAAAACTAAAAATTGTTGTTGCTGTTGTTAGGTGCTGTCAAGTTGGTTCCAACTCATAGTGACCCTCACAGATTTTCCCTTGGCTGATTGTATCGGGATTGCTTCAGAGTGTATTGCCATGTCCTTCTCCCAGAAACTAAAAATAGATCTACTATATTAGTATGGTTTAAATATGAAATATCCCCCACAGGCTCATGTGTTGAACACTTTGTCTCCAGATGGTGGTGCTATTTTAGGAGGTAGTGGAAACATTGGCACATAAGGCCTAACTGGAAGAAATGGGTCATGAGGGGCATGCCTTTGAAGGTTATACCTGGTTCCAAGTCCCTGCCTCACTCTCTGCTTCCCGTGGGCCACGTGGTGAACAGATACTCCTCCAAACACTCCTGCCACCATGATGTTCTGCCCAAGACTGTGGGACCAAGCAACAGTGGACTAAACCCTCTTAAACCACAAGCCAAAAGAAATCTTTCCTTCTTTTAAATTTTTTCTTTCAGGTATTTGGCAACAGATGTGCTAAAACTGACAATAGGTAAATGATCCAGCTATCCCATTTCTGGCTATATATTCAAAGGAAGTCAAATCATGCCAAAGTGATACTTGTGCACCCATGTTTATTGTGACAGTATTTACAATAGCTAAGATATGGAATCCACCTAGGTGCCTATCAATGAAGGGACAGATAAAGAAAATGTACTGAATGCAGAGGGTGGCTAAAACTGTGTACTCAAATCCACTCAAGTAAATAGAATCTAATACCTTTATTTTTTAAGGTTTGTTGTTGTTGGGTGTTGTCAAGTCGGATCGACTCATAGCAACCCTATCTACAACAGAACAAAACACTACCCAACAATGTACCATGCACACCATCGTTTTTATGTTTGAGCCCAAAGTTGCAGCCATTATTTTTCTTCTCATTTTGAGTCACTGATACATCAGCAAAAGGAGGTCCTAGGGGCTTTACTCCATTCTCATCATTAAGGTCAACCCTACTTTGAAGAGGCAACTCTTCCCCAGTCTTTTCTTGAATGCCTTCTAGCCTGAGGCACTCATTTTCTGGCATTATATTTGACAGTGTTTTTCTGCTTTTCATTGGGTTTTCAATGGCTAATTGTTTTGGGAGTGGGCTGCCATGTCTTTTCCCTAGTCTGTCTTAGTCATGAAGCTCAACTGAAACTGGTCCACCATGGGTGGCCCTGCTGGTATAAGAGGTACTGATGGCATAGATTTCAGCATCACAGCAACACACAAGTCCCCACAGCTTGACAAGCTGACAGACACATGGGGAAATTTAAGGTTTAGATAGCAATATTTTAGACTTCTGTCTTGCTTGATTATAAATTTTGAAAATAAAAAGCAACCGACATCTGTACTGATGATTATCTTTAATAATGTATTCTTCATTTAAATTTTCTTCATTTCATGCCTATATACTTCTAAATTTTAGTGTGCAACACATTTACAAAGGACAATTGATAGTGGAAATTGCACTAGAGTGGCAGTTCTTAATCTTTCAGAACTTTAGTTTTGTACATTACAGAGCACAGAAAATAATGGGTCATTAACTATGAAATCTGACCAATTTGTCAAAAAGTTATCAGCGATGCAAAGCACCATTGTGCTCAGCATTCTAGTACTCCTCACCAATTCACTACCTGCAAACTAAATAATAATCTGCTAAACTAGCACTGACCTGAAGTATAGGTCTTTCCCTTCACTGGAGAATCTTAGGAGGAAGTTACTTAAATGTTTTGTTCTCATTTCAGAACCTTAGCAAAATTGCTTCTCTGATGGTTTTCTGATCCATTTTCATAGGAGGGACAATCTTGAACCTCCCTCCAGGGCAAGAGTAGTGTACACTATGATTTCAGGCCTGAAAAATGGCAATATACATAATCATCACTGTTCCATTATCAGCCTTTAATCTACTCCTCACATTTGTCAATGTTTGGGAATCCTATTTTGAAGATGATTTTCTCTTTTGGCAAAAATATTGAGCTTCCTGTACAGTAGTTTTTCTTAAAATAATATTTTAGAAAGCAGACATTTGGGGGAAATTGTAGTAGGAGTGTTAATTTCCTAAGCCTCCAGTTATTTTTGGACCAGGCTATTTTAAAAATCTGCCTAAATAGAAGCTGTTCTGGTAAGCAATATGGCAAACCTCAATTTTTGGTGTAGAAAGAACAAAGTGAGTGTCTCTACAGCTAAGATTTTTTTTTTCAAAATTGCCACTCAAATGCTTAGAGTCCCATATATGCACTAAGATGAAAAATCAGTGCGATTGGGGGAAAAAAACAATGGTTTAAAACAGTTTGGAAGAAAGAAAGTATCCCAATAAATCACTTGTCATAGTGGATAATAGAATACTGCATCATCTTTTATCAGCCAGAATAAAGGTTAAAATACTGCTTGCTCTCTAAACTCTATGATCTTGCTGGCATATTCAGTAGTGGATTCCATCATTATTGCTTTTTTGGTAATGGAAATACTTCTGTTTCCCATAATTGTTTATAATTCCTGAAAGCTCTCAGGGAATGTCGTCTACTTTAATAAGTAATAAATTCTCTGCTGAATATGTTGAGAGTTAGCAATAACAGCAAGAAAGAAGGAAATTTCTCTTTCTACCAAGCACAAAATGCTGACAGAATGCTTCCAGAATTATTTAAAGCATTTTGCATTAAAAAAGGACTTTCAAAAAGAAAGGTTGTCTTGCTCTGAAAAATGATAGGTTTAAAATGCAAGGGTATAGTATTGAAAACTTAATTTAAAAACTTTGAGATATTCCATCTGGACCATTATCAGCAGCAATCTATCATTCAATCTAACTGTTAGCTCTTTTGAAGTTTATCCCCTGACTCTGATAATTTCATGGTATTTTTTGCCTCCTTCCCAGCCTTTATGAAAATTTTTGCAGTCTTTATTTCCATCAAAATTGTACACGCACATCACGTAAGAAATTGAAATATTCTGTCAGGTTTACTGTAAAAACATCAGTTCCCAGGTATGCTTTCCAACGTCTCTCTACCCCTGAGGTAACACTTTTTACCTCTTAGCTGATTATTTTGCTGTTTATCTGATGTTCCTAATGAAATGTATATAACACTGCATTCACTTGTTCTGTTTTAGGCATCAGTTCTTAACTTTCCACTGCAGGATAAGGCATTAGCTCTTTATTCTTTGCCTCTTCCATCACATATGTGTAACCCTGCCACCTTCTTAAAATGGTTATACTGTAAAGCTGGGTAGATAAGTATTCAGTAGTTATATGATGAGAGCTATGTAAATAATATCCAAGAGCCAGTTACACAGTAAAATATGTGTACATAACTTTTCTAATGCAACACTTAGTGTTCCTGGAAATAAAAATCTAATTTATTCATTCTTAGATCTTCTATATACTTTTCCATTAATTAAGATTTAATCTCTGTAGATGTTCAGATATATCAGATACTCTTATCAAATTCATACTCAGAGCTTGCTCCAGTCTGGGATGTTTCCTACCACATCTGGGTACAGGTGGCACTCTGGGAATTATTTACCATCATACTGGGGACAGGATCTTCTCTCTTTTGTTGGCTCTCTCATTTTTTTCTATCCCAGGTCTTCTGCATTGTTGGTTTGCTCTCCCATTTTGTAGAATACATCTTCAAGTAGCTTTCACAGAAAGCAAATAGTTTGTGACTTGACTTATCTAAAAATGACTTTTATTGTACTCTGGCACTTGAAATGTCAATTAAGCTTTTTAAATTTTATTGAGGCTTAATTTATGCACAGTGAGTTGAAGAAGTATTTACATATATATATATATATATATATATATACACACACACACACACACACACACACACACACACATACACATATACATGTAAATATATATGTGTGTACAGACACACACACACACACACACACATAAAGTTGTTGTTGTTGTTAGGTGCCGTGGAGTCGGTATCCGACTCATAGTGACCCTCATAGGGTTTTCAATGGCTGACTGTTTCAGGATTGCCTTGGGAGTGGATTGCTAGGCCCTTCTCCCATTTTTGCAGTGCTGGGAATTGAACTCGGGTCCTCAGAGACTGCAGCACAGTGCTTTACCAACTGAGCTAAATCCCAGCCCATATATATATATATATATATATATATATATATATATATAATTCAAGTCAACCTACAGAACATTTAAATCAGTCAAAAAGGTTTCTTAGTGCCCATGACCTTCAATACATGCCCTTCAGGGGTTACCATTTTTCTGACTACTAGGACATAGATTAATTTTACCTTTTTGAACCTCCTACAAATGGAATCACATAATACTTTTTATTTATATAGTATTTTTGTATTTATTTTTTTTACTATGTTTATATGTCAACCATATTATCATGTTTACTAATAGTTTTTCATTTTTTATTGTTGGTTAATATTATATGACCTGACCACAAACTATTTTCTTATATTTTCTTCTAGAAGGTTTTTAAAAAGGCATTTTACACTTATTTACATGTATGACCCACCTAAAGTTAATTTCTATGTATCGTATAAGGCAGGGATCAAGGTTTCTTGCTTTTTCATACAGATGCCCAATCTCCAGCACCATTTGTTGAGAAAAACATATATGCTCCACTCAGTTGCACTGGCATTTTTAAGTGAAACAGATAACCATGTGTGTGGATCTTTTGCTATAGTTTATTCTATTCTATTAATCTATTTATCTATTTTTGTATCATTAACATAGTCTTGATTACTATAGATTTATAGTAAACCTTAATGTCTGGAGGCATAAATCCTCCAACTTAATTCTCCTTTAAGGTTGTCTTGGCTGTTCAGTGTTCTTTGAATTTCATACAAATTTAATAATCAGCCTGACAATGTCTACCAAAAACAAAACAAAATTAAACTAAACAAACTCAGCCAGGGGTTGTAATTGTCATTGAATCTAATCTATAGATCATTTTGGATAAGAATTTACATCTTAGCAATATTGATTCTTTTTACTCACATATATATCATTCCATTTGTTTAGATGTCATTTAATTTCTCTCAGCATTGTTTATAGTTCTCAACATAATGGTCCTGTATAACTTCCATTGAATTTACTCCATTTTTTTGGGTTTTATTTATTCTTGTAGTTTTCACCCCATATTTTTTGATATTTTTGGGAATGGATATTTAAAATAATTTCATCTGTCAATTTTTTATGGCTAGTATTCAAATATAGCTAATTTTTATGTATTAAAATTATATCCAGTGACCCAGCTCAGTTTTGCTTATTGAATAAAATAGTTGGTAGCTAATTTGGATTTTCTACAGGCACAAAAATATCACCTGCAAATAATGAAAGTTTTACTTCTTCCATTCTAATATTTATACCTTTTATATGTTTTTCTATATTGTTGTAGTGGCACGAGTCTACTCAATAATGCTTAATAAAAGTGGTTATAGTGACCATTCTTCCAATTCTATTTATTTCAGGGAGAAAATATTCACTATTTCATCATTAAGTTTAATAGGTACTAGAAGTTTTTCTTTGATGCCTTCTGTCAGATTGAGAGAATTCTTTTGGATGCTAATTTGCTTGGAGATTTTAGTATGAATGGATATTGAATTTTAGTGGTCGATTTCTTAGTCTGTTTATGTTTTGGACTGAATCTTAAATGTACTCCAAAGATCATGTGTTTGAACGTTGTGTCCCCAGCTGGTGGCACTGTCCTGGGAGGATATGCGACTTGGGGAGGTGGGTTTTAGC
The DNA here is from genome assembly GCA_007922755.1 of Pedetes capensis. Taxonomy (NCBI): domain Eukaryota; kingdom Metazoa; phylum Chordata; class Mammalia; order Rodentia; family Pedetidae; genus Pedetes; species Pedetes capensis. Next base: position 15,135 of record VMDO01018063.1, read on the forward strand.
TTTGAGGAAGTAGGTCATTGGAGTCAGGCCTTTGTAGACTTTTTACCTGGAGCCCCAGTTCTGGTTGCTCTCTCTGCTCTATTGTTTCTGGTCTGCCATGACATGATGTTCTTTGTCTCTGGCTCTAGCATGCCACTATGCCCTATGCCTGCTCTTCCATTATGGATAGAAATCCTCTAACTGTGAGCTCTCAGTAAAAATCTCTCCCTCCTCTCTATAAGTTTAATTTGGTCAGTTTCTCTATCACAGTGACATACCAGCTGACTAATACAATATGTTTATGTTAGTTTTCCCCTTTATTCTGTTGTGGTAATATGATTGTCTTTCAAATGTTACAACAACCTTGAATTCTGGGAAGAAACTCTACTTGGTGTTGAAGTCCTATCTTGTTATATATTGCTGGATATGTTTTGCTAGTATTTCATTTAGGATTTTTAAATCTATAAGAAATATTTCTGTGATTTTTTTTTATTCTTGCAATGTCTTTGTCCGGCTTTGGTGTCAAGATTACACTAAATAACTTGACACTTGACTAATAGATTAGTTAGCTGTAGAATACTAGGTTTGAAATAATTTTCTTTAAAAATATAAAATACTGTTCCACTGTCTTCCAGTATCCAATAAGCTTTTGAGAAGAATGAAGTCATTATCATTTATACTGTAGCCTATAATTTCTTCATATGTTTGACATCCTAAAATTTACTGTACTGTACTTTTTTGTGTCTCTGTTTTCATTCTTGTTCTTGGCAGTGAGATATCTTTATAATCTCCAAGCTAAAATCCTTCAGTTTTGGGAACTTTTCCTGAATTTTCAGTTGTATGCTAGGTTGAATAATGCCCCATCTCTCCATGTCATACAGATCTATGTCCTAATCCCTAGAACCTGGAGCTGTTACTTTGGCACAAGGGACTTTATAGATGTGATCAAGTATCTTGAGATACGAAATTATTCTGGATTATCTGGGTGAGCCTGATGCAATCACAGTGTTTCTTGGAAAAGGAACACAGGAAGAGTCAGAGTCATTGAGATGGTGAAAGGGTGACAGAAGCAGAGACTGAAGGAATGTACTTTGAGGATGGAGGAAAGGGACCATGAGCCAAGGAATACAAGCACTTTCTAAAAATTGAAAAAGGCAAGGAAATGGACTCTCTCATAGAGCGTCCTAAAGGAATTTACCCAACCAACACCTTGACTTCAGCCTAGAGAACCTGATTTTAGATGCCTGGCATCTGAGATTTAAGAGAGCAAATTTGTGTTGTTTAAATCACCATGTTTGTCAGACTTTTTTTTTTTTTTTAACAGCAAATATTATACCTGCAGCCGTAGCCCTATGGCTTCTGATCCTGTCAGATCTCAGAAGCTAAGCAGGGTTGGGCCTGGTTAGGACTTGGATGGGAGACCGTCTGGAAATGCCAGGTACTGTAGGCTTGGGAGGAGGACTTGGCAACCCACTCCCAAAAATCAATCCACCACTGAAAACCCTATGAATAGCAGAGAAGCACTGACAATAGTGTTTTGCCTATTGTATGTAGGGTCACTATGAGTCGGACACCAACTTGACGGCACCTAACAACAACAACATAAGATATTAATACAAGTGGTTTTCTCCTCTTTGTCTTTCTCTGGTCTCTTTGTGAAACTCCTATTTTATTACAACTTCTAGACTTCTGTAATTTTCTTATTTTTACTTAATCTCTTTTTCTTTTTGTCCAACTTCCTAGCACATTTCTTACATTTCTCTTTAAATTTATCTTTTTGAATTTTTTATTTCTTCTACCAACATTGTAATTACTTGCTTTCTCCCCTTTTTTGTTCTTGGAATGTTCTTTTAAAATGATCTTTTTCTTGTTCACAGTTGGTATTTTTTTTCTTAATAATAATAATAATAATAATAATAATAATTTTCTTTGGAGTTTTATTTTCCCTGAAAAATCTATTTCAAATTTTACCTTTGTGTTTTGACTCTTCATAGCAGAAGCTTTCATTTATTGTCTAATACTTCATTTGTCTGCTCAAACTTAACAGTGGACCACTAAAACTTAAATGGAAGCACTGAACATATGGGTGAGGCTTTATTCCAACCCTGAAGTAATCAATACCTCCAGTTCTTCTCAAGCCACTTAATAAGCTACATAAATTTCTTGTTTCTTGTTTCTTGGCCATCTTTAATATGGTGTTAAGATTCCAGCGGGTTTCCCTTCTCCTACATCTTACTACTACATTACTTAATGCTTATTTAAATGTTTTCCACCTTCCAGAAATTTACATTCTTCTCTTCTTGTCTTGCTACTGTTCTGCCTATGTTTCTGAGCTACTCTTCAAATAAAAATACTTGTGCATTTATCTTAGTGTGATTTATAATTGGATTGGAAGGTTTTTTCCCTTACCTCCAACATCGAATTAGTTACCAAATTTATCATGTAAAGATCTTTAACTGTATACCTCACTCATTTCTCACCCAATTTTTAGCACTCCTACCTTACTTAAGGCTTTCAGCTCCCAGTAGAATACACACTATTGCAGTAACCTAACTTGATACCTTCCTCTGATATAACACTCCAATCTATTGGTGTACATTAATCATTCAACAAACACCTACAGAGTAGCTACCCTGTGGCAGATAGGGAGATACCAGAGGTGAAAAGACATGGTTACTCTTTGTATTAGTGGAAAAAATATAGTTTCCTGGTAAATTATATTTATGGGAAACTAAAAATGAGTTTGCTAAGTGATAAGGAAGTCGATGCTAGGTACCCACATTAAAAGGGTGATCTAACTAACTTAGGGACACCTGGAAATACTTCCTAGAAGAGGGTTATATAGATAGAGACCAAAATAACTAGGGAGTATTTCCCATGTAGAAGAAATAGCCATCCCCCAAAATTTAGAGTGGTTGGCACACTTGAAAGAATGAAATAAGTTCAATATGACTGGTTGTTGTTGTTGTTAGGTGCCAACGAGTCGGTATCCAACTCATAGTGACCCTCATAGGGTTTTCAATGGCTGGCTGTTTCGGGATTGCCTTGGGAGTGGATTGCCAGGTCCTTCTCCCATTTTTGTGGTGCTGGGAATTGAACTGTTGACCTCAGAGACTGCAGCGCAGCGCTCTACCCACTGAGCTAAATCCCAGCAATCCACTCCCAAGCCAATCCCGAAACAGCCATTGAAAACCCTATGAGGGTCGCTATGAGTTGGATACCGACTCGACGGCACCTAACAACAACAAACAAAAAATATGACTGGAGTGGAGAATAAATAGAAGAAAATGGGAATAAAACTGGAGAGATAATCAGGAGCCAGATCACTAAGTATCTTTAAGAAGATTAGGAATTTCTGCTAAGAAAAGTGGGAGACAAAGAGAAAATTTAATGATTTACTTTGAATTTTGGAAAAAAATTATCTTTCTGTGGATAATAGATTGAAATAGATCAAATTGGAAGAGAGATACCAGTTGTAGTAGTCTTGATGGGAGACACCGGTGGTCTGGTATGGGGTTGGGACAGTAGACAGAGAGAAAAGTAGTTAGCTTTGTAGGATTTTCAGAAGTAGGTCTGGGAGATTAAAGCAGTGGGAAGAATTAAGAAATGTAGAAATAGCAGGTTGGAAGGAATGGTTCAGTGCTGCACTTAATTTTCATTATCTTGCATTTGAACAACAGCAACAAAGTGCTGTGTTTGAAATGCTCGTGGGACATCTAAGTACAGATGATATACAGAAATATGATCATATGTTCTCAGGCACAGGCATACTCCATGGCTGTCTGTGTTAACATAAAACCAGATCCCTTCTCAGGGTGTGCACAGTCCTTCCTGTCTCACCCCAGCACGTCTGTCTGGCTTCATCTCTTAATAACAGCTCCCAGGCCCTTTAGCTATTTCTTCATATCCTTCATGCCTCCTTATCTTTAAACACACTACTGCACTTGTGTTCCACACCACATCAATGCTTTGGTGAAAGTTTGGCTCATTGTTTTCTAATACACAATTTCCTCATATCAAGCATTTGCAAAGATCAGACCCTTAATTGCAAATTGTGTGGGAGGTATAGGAAGAGATTATATCACACAGTGCAGATGCATCTGACATCTCTCTCTCTGCCCCCCTATCCTCTCTCACCTAGTAGATCTACACTGTTCAATATGTTAGCCTTGAAGTGTAGTTAATATAAGGTCAGATGAGCCATATGTATCAAATACACAACAGATTTCAAAGACAGTTGGGAAAGAAAGAACATAAAATCTCAATAGTTTTTAAAATATTGATTAATTATTTGTTGAAATGAAAATATTTTGGATGTATTGAGTTAAATAAAATATATTAATAAAACTAACAAATTCCTTTTTAATTTTTTTTGAACCCAGGGTCTCACACATGCTTTGTGAATGCTGTACCACTGAGCTGCACCCCTGGTCCATTTTTAACTCTTTTGAGACAGGGGCTCACTAAGTTATGCAGGCTGCCTCTGGCCTTGAACTTGCCTCCAGCCTCTCCCTCCCGAGTTGGTGGGATTACAGGTGTGTATCACCATGCCCAACTTTAATTTTGTTTTTTAAAAAACGTGACTACCAGGTTATAAAATCACATGAAACAAACCTTTTCAGTTCTACTAGACAGTGCTTTCTTACATCTCATTCCTGAATTGTCAAATTCTTTCTTTAGTATGCAAAGCAGTTTAACACTCAAGATGCTCCTTAAACTTCTTTACCCAGTCTTACCAAGGACTTTAATTTTTTAGGCTTTCTTTAAGAGGAAGTTGTGATTACATGTAATGAAAACAAAAAATTCAAACCCCTAAACATTTACATTTCTACTTTAGTACTTTAGTGATTATTTTTAAAATGTCTCTCTCCCCAGCTGTTCTGGGAACAAAGAGCATGTATTTCTGTCCCCAGTACTTTATGCAGTGGCAAGCACATTGCAGGCCTTCAAAGGTAATTTTTTTAATGATAAGATTGAGTTATTTGTTATTGGAAAGGAAAATATTAGCAAAATTTGAAAATTACATTCATGGATATTGGTCTGGTGTAAATTAAGAATAGTGGTGAACATGGCTTAGTATTCTCATAGCCATCCATTTTCCCTTGGCTTCACAGATTGATCCCACAGTGATCACTTTAAGCTGTGCATTGCACGTTTGTCACCAAGCTGTGCTAATATCATTCTCCTCTAGACATATAAATTGAAGCGGAGAAGGAACTTAAATCAATAAAGCTAACAAATAAATAATGAGCTGGAGAAGTGGAGCCTGTCACTTAAGAACATGTGGGGTGAAGGGCGTATTGACAATTCTATAACTAAGTAGGGTGAGTATTGATAGGAGAAGTCATTATGAAATGAACATTTACTCGAGATCATGTTTACATCAAGTTGTTATAGCTAGTAGATGTTATGAATACTACTGTCCTTGGACCTGTTAAGCTAGGGTTTTAGAGTACACTGCAATTACTGACTGCAGATATGATCTAGTTAATTCTTATTCTAAAGTTAGACATGTACTTGCTGACTTCAAAAAATAGTAGTCTCTAATAGCAAGAACTTTGCCTGTACTTCAGAAGAAAACTTCAAGGGACACTTAGATTAAAGTGGTATGGTGAAAAATGATTTTATAAATTGATGCAGATTTCCCCAGTGGTTTGGGTACATCTTGGTTTTAAATTTAAAATTTTTAGAAGTTACACTAACTTTTGTTCTTGCTATTGTTGTTGTTAGGTGCTGTTGAGTAGGTGTCCAACTCATAGCAACCTTACATACAACAGGTGAAACACTATTGTTAGTGCTTCACTGCTATTCATAGGGTTTTCAATGGCTGATTGATTTTTGGGAGTGGGTTGCCTGGCCTTTCTCCCAAGCCTATAGCACCTGGTGTTCCCGGACGGTCTCCCATCCAAGTCCTAATCAGGCCTGACCCTGCTTAGCTTCTGTGATCTGACAAGATCAGACACCATAGTGGTGGGACTGAAGGCATACATTAACTTTTAGAAGCCACATGTTCAATAATCTTAAAAGGTGCCACATGACATCTATCCAGGGAAGATTCTAGGTATTAAAAGGATATATATAAATAAGAAAAGTGAGTAAATTTTAACTAGAATTTTTGACAATTACTATATTAATGTCATCCTGAACCCTGATGTTTCCAGCTGGGTGCATCTTTCTCCCTGAAAAAAAGGGTACATATTTAGTGTACAGTAGCTCTGTGCTGCAGGTAAGTAGATGATACCAAGTACCAGCGAACCAGCATAGCCCATGTCACAGAGAGCTGGAGGAGAACCAGACTGGGTTTCTAATATGCCTGTAAGATCTACATTCTCCTCTCCTGAAATTTGGTCTCTGAGAGGAAAAGAGCAATCTAATGTCATGGGATCTTTTCCCACCTTTCATCAGCATTTAGGTAATGCTTTGCACAATGTCAGTGTACTAAATAGATTAATGACTAATAATAAAAGCAACTCAATCATTTAAAATGCTTTGTTTCCATAAATGCCCTAGCAGCAAACACTTTGGATTTCATCCAAATCAGTAAATTGATCAGAAATAGAAGTGGAAATGTATGATATAATATCCCATCTCTTTTTCACAGTTCCCAAAGCATCAAAAAGCCAGCCAAAGAATGATCTTCCCAGCAGTTTAGAGGCATTTCAGTGTGGGTGGGCTGAGATCTGAGGACAGTTTATTGCAGTAGTACATTTTAGGTAACATTAAGTTGAATTTGTAAAAGCAAAGATTTAACATAATAAAATTTTCTCCAATGAAAATCAGCAACTGCTTCTCTTATATTTAAAACATTGTCTCTGAAGAGATAAATTGTGCTACAGCATAATGGTTTCTTTGTTCACCTAGGGGATTGGTGAAAACCACCATTCTTATTTGACATTCCTGGAGATTACAAATCGAAATAGTTTGAACTAAAACCAGTGTATGCAGGAGAAAAACTCTACTGAGGGCATGGAAAACAGAAAACTCAGCAATTAACTTATTGCTTATCAATTGCTAATCTTTCATATTTCTCTACTGGTTTTTTCAGTACATTTTTGTGTTGCCTTTTGACTAGTACATATATTCATAGGAATGTGATAACGAACATTCAAATTTCAAGATGCGTTATGTTGTTCTGGTTGTTAGGTGCCACAGAGTCAGGTCCGACTCATAGTGACCCCATGTACAACAGAATGAAACACTCCCCAGCACAGTGTCAGTGCTTCTTCGCTATTCATAGGCTTTTCAACTACTGATTGTTTGGGGATTGTGTTTTGGGAAGTGGGCCACCAGGTCCTTATACCATTTTTTGTGGTGCTGGGGTTTGAACCCAGGGCTTCAGAGACCACAGAGCAGTACTCTACCAACTGAGCTAAACCCCAGCAAGGAGAACTATAGCTTTTAAAAATCCTATATTGTATGTATTTGACTGAAAGAGAAAGAGAGGAAGAGGATGAGAGAAGGAGAAAGTGAGAGAGTATATGGCCAGTTGAAATGATAAACTGAACTTTGTATAACAATGGTTACCAGAAAAGTATCTTTAAAATATGGAAATTGACCAATGCAGCAAACCTAACCATCATTTATCATATAATAAGAAAGCAGAGTAGGAGGGAATAGTAATTTTCATTCTAATGCTTCTTTAACTCAAAAGCCATTTTCCATTAAGAAAAGTTTTTAGATATTCACCGTATTCATTCTCCCTGAAATTAACAAGCTCTTTAATCCTTAAATTTTTTAATTTTCTCTGTTCTAGCTGATCACTTTTGTGGTTCAGATCCAGAAAAAGCCCAGAGTAAACATTTTTTTCCAAAGTATTTATCTACAGGCATGCCACAGTGGTAAACGGAGAAAGCTGGCAGATGAAGCATAACAATAGAAGCCAGAAGCCCCACTGGTTTTCTGGAGTGATTCCCTGAATCTTCTTCACTCCTTGAAAATGCTTACCTGTCATGTACTCTCAATGAAACTGAACATACTTTAAGACTATTTGTTCTTCATAGATACCAATTTAATCTTTTATATTTAAATCATGTGGTTAAGTCGTACTGCACAATCCTGTTTCCAGTACCACTGCAGTGAATATTGCAAGAGGACTGATTAATATTCACAAAGTTCGCCTGTAATCCCAGGGACTAGGGAGGTGAAGCCAGGAGGATAGCGGGTTCAAGGCTAGAGGCATCCTGCCTAATGTCTCAAGATAAAAAATAAAAAATAGGCTCAGAGTGCAGCCAAGTGGCAGAGTACTTGCAAAGTATGTGCGAGGCCCTGGGTTCAGGACCCTAGTACGAAAAAAAAAATACATTAGCCAAGTCTCTAGATTTAGGATTAGGAATGGAAAATCACATCAGGAAGCTATAACTTCTCAAGGTGGGTGATGTTGTTGTTAGGTGCTGTTGAGTCGGGTCCAACATATAGTGACCCTATGTATAACAGAATGAAACACTACTCAACACTATGCCATGCCGGCACTATACTAGTGCTTCTCTGTTATTCATAGGTTTGTAATGGCTGATTGCTTGGGATTCTTGGGAGTGGGTTGCCAGGTCTTCCTCCCATTTTTGCAGTGCCAGGGATTGAAATGAAGGGCTCAAAAAGCACAGAGCAGCACTCTACCAACTGAGCTAAACCCTAGCCCCAAGGTGTGTGATACAGACAAATATATAATTACAATTTCAGTTCCCTTGAGTAAGAAGTAAGGATCAGAAGATCAAACCTTCAGGAAATTTAAAGCTACTGCACAGGAGGTAACCAATGAAGAAACAATGAAGATGGTGGTCCAAGGACCAGGTTTCCAAAGGACAGATAGTAATTAAAATGGCTAATTCTATGCTGATAGGCTTTATGTAGAAGGTAGGGATAAATGTGAAGTCATGGATTTTGACTAAGTATTTATGTAAATGACCACAAAAGATAACATGCATAAAACTGAAATGTCTCTAAATCTAGAAATAAGAGACAGTAACAATTAATTTTAGTAGGAACTCAGGTTATCCTCATATAGGGTAGTTGACAATTTTCTCTTAGTTTACTTTATTTTTTGCTCTATGGTATTGTTTTCTTTTTCCTTTTCTAAATTTGAATAGAAACAATGAAAAAACTTGATATATCTTCAAAGAAAAAAGAAGGAACAGTGATGAGCTCAACAAAGAACTTTAATCTCTGATCCAAATGAGGTTCTCCCATACTCAAGGACCCTAACTTGACGACTTTCTAGAAGATGATAAATTCTAAGATAAGTTTGTAAAGGGAAAAGCAATCTTTGAAACAAATTATAGTGATTGGCTTGGTTACCTTGTTCAGGTAACTTGGAATATGTGAAATGAAAGTTTAAGAAATCTGTTTGAAAAGAAAAAAATACAGTCATTTTTAGTTCTCTTTATCATAATGAATCAAGGCCAAAGTTATAATAAGAATGCAAAATGAAATATGAATAGTAAAACTTTTAAACAGATGTTATTCTCCAGGAAGCAAAATTGTAAGTGAATTCTGTCACATTTAATAAAAATAGTCCTTTTTGATCCACCATTTCGAGATGAATTCAGAACATGATTACACTATATAATTAAATTTCCCAATTAAAATGTATGATAACTATCCAGCATAGTTTTTCCATGGGATGAAAAAGTAAAATATAAACTGGGTGTGGTGGCGCATGCCTATAATCCCAGCATTTGGGAGTCTGAGGCAGGAAGATCATGAGTTCAAGGCCAGTCTGCATAATATAGCAAGTTCCAGGACAGCCTGGGCTACACGGAGAAACTGTATCTTAAAAAAACAAAACAAAATAAAACAAAACATAAAAAAAGAAAAATAAAGGAAGGAAGGAAGGAAAGAAAAGAGGGGAGGGAGGAAAGAAGAGTACAGTCATCGGAAATATTGGAAATACTCCCAGTAATAAATTGTAAATAAGTGAGAGGCAAGCTGTAGCCCTAGGCAAAATTGTTTATTCTATTTTGTAGATAGGTGAGTGAAGCACTGAAATGTTAAACTATAAGTCATTACTGAAGTCATAAATACAATTCAACTGATTTGATTTTCTAAGAAACTTTATAAATATTTCAGAAGAATACTTCAATCTCTTTGCTCTGCCTGATTCACATTGCCAGTTATATGAGGGCAGTCCTAGGGTATGTTGGACAAATTGCTTCATCTGATAGGAGGGGCAAATATAAGGATCAAAGTAGGAAACAAAGTGAAAGATCAGGCATTGGAGAAACCCAGTGTCAGTGTGGGAAGTGGTTGTGTGAAGGAAGTGTAAAAGGATGGAGTGTAGGAAGCTGGTTATGAATAGGACAGGAGTTCTTATGGCTTATCCTTACCAGGTTCTGATCTCATGGTGCATGGGTGTTGTTGTTGTTGTTGTTAGGTGCCGTCGAGTCGGTATCCGACTCATAGCGACCCTCATAGGGTTTTCAATGGCTGACTCTTCTGGGATTGCCTCGGGAGTGGATTGCCAGGTCCTTCTCCCATTTTTGCGGTGCTGGGAATTGAACTCGGGACCTCAGAGACTGCAGCGCAGTGCTCTAACCAACTGAGCTAAATCCCAGCCCGTTGGTGCATGGGTAGGGTAGATTAAATATGGCTACAAATTCTAGATACTGGAATCTGAGTCAGATGCTGTGATTACATGAGACTTTTTGAGTTCTTTAGAGATGATGAGTACATTTTGCACATGCAAGAACTGTTAAGTGATTAGGACCAGATAGTAGACTACAACAAATTCTTTGTAGCACCTCTATTCCAGAAGTGGAATATATTTCCTTTCCCTTCGAATCTGGGCTGGCCTGGTGTCTTTCTTTGACTATGTGGCATGAGTTTTGTTGTATGACTATGCTGTATGAGTTTTGAAGCCTAGGACTCAAGAGATTTTACAATTTCTTCATACTTTTGGAATGCTGCTCAGAGTCTCCCAAGTAAGGAAGTCTGTCTAACATTAGAAGGTAGGAGGACATGGGAGATAGAACCATGGCATCTCAGCTACCAGATTGGCACCATCTTGAATCTTTCATCCCAGCTGGTCCTCCAGCAAAATGTAGGAATTTGTCCTGGGAACAAAAACTAAAATAAATGAATAAATAAATAAGTAAACACACACACACAGATGCACACAAACATGCACACACACTCGACAAACATAATGTTGTTGTTGTTAGGTGCCGTCGAGTCAGTATCTGACTCATAGTGACCCTCATAGGGTTTTCAATGGCTGACCGTTTTGGGATTGCCTTGGGAGTGGATTGCCAGGCCCTTCTCCCATTACAAACATAATAGGTCTCCAATTCTCAGAAATAAATAGTATGAAAATTGTTTGGGGAAAAGACTACAAAATGATTTGAATGCAGATACTTTAAATTAAAAAGATAAGTATTCTGTTTTAAGTTTATATAAACTGGGTATATATTTGATCCACATCAAGTTTCTGAAGACTTTTTTTGGTATTGGTGTGGTTAGGGATGAGGGTAGAGAGATTTGTTTCTTTACATATTAGGTTAAAAATACTCCATAAAAGACATTTATTGTTTGTTCCTGTAAATACCTGTATATCCTCTTCTTTAAGCTACTTCTTGTGGGAGATTAAGCAGAAATTCTGAAGATTGCAGGAAGATCACACAGTCCTCACCTTCCCTGGGCTAGAGGGAATCCTGTTAAAAAGGAATGGATTGCTGGGCACAGTGGTGCACACCTGTAATCCCAGGGCCTTGGGAGGTAGAGGCAGGAAGATTCCAAGTTTGAGACCAGAGGCAGTCTACATAATTGAGTGAGACCCTCTCTCAAAAAGTAAAAAAAATATGGTCTGGGGGTACAGCTCAGTGGTATAGCACTTGTAAAGCAAGCAAGTGCAAGACCCTGGGTTCTACCCCCAGTTCTGGGGAAAAAAAAAAAAAGAGGTGGATTGGGTGGGCTTCATGTGACCAAGTGGGAATAGATCATAAGGTCTTAGAGAAACTACAAGTCACAAGCAAACACCCAGATTTGAAGGAACACACTGTATCTTTATGGAATTGCCTAGTTGTCAATCATAGACAGTCTTCCTCCCAGATAGAGTTCCTGGTGTATTGTCCTAGAGAAGGTAGACATTTATGCTTAAAAATGGATCTGGAAAAGGAAATAGAAATTTAAAAGGTAGGCAGAGGCTAGAATAGAACAGGTTCTCCTCCCTTAGGTTGGAGTTAAGCCCTGGGCAGATAGATACACGGGAAGACCCTGTTATTGTTGGGTTGGGTTGGTACCTATCATAGGAGGAAGTCAGAATAGAGTTCCCTGCAGGAAGATGGTCCTACTTATCCTTCTATTTTCATTTAAATCTCAGTAAGTATCTCAAAAAGCCTTGTTTTAGTTGAACCGTAAGAATTGAGAGAGAAATCTGTTCTCATATCTCTGCCAATGAAATTTCATGGCTCTAAGAACCTGGGTTAGGGACTTTTCTTCCATGAACTTCAGTTTTCTGGAAACTCCAGAGAACCATGAAAATGTAGAGAATTATAATAATCCTCATTTTAGGTTATACTCCTGTATCAGTTCATTTTGTTTTGCTCTAATGGAGTAGACTTAGTAATATGTAAAGAATAGAAATGTATTTCTTATAGTTCTAAAGGCTGGGAATTCCAAGATCAAGGGGCCAGCAGCTGGCATGGGCTTTCTTGCTATGTCATGCCATGTGGAATGCAGTAGTGCAAGAGAGGGAAAGAGAGAGAAAGGCAGAGAAAGGGGACCAAACTCTCCTTTTATCAAGACCATGATAATGAATTCACATTCACAATAATAGCATTAATCCTTTCACTCTGCCTTCATGGCCCAATCATTTCTCAGTAGACTCTACCTCCCAACCCTGTTGTGTTGGAAATTGTTTTCAAAGCATGATGTTTTGGGGGACATTCAATCCATGTTGTTGTTGTTGTTAGGTGCCGTTGAGTCAGTATCCGACTCATAGCGACCCTCTGTTCAACAGGGAAACACTATTGTCAGTGCTTCTCTGCTGTTCATAGGGTTTTCAATGGCAGACTGATTTTTGGGAGGGGGTTACCAGGTCCTTCTCCCAAGCCTACAGCTTCTGGTGTTCCCAGGCGGTCTCCCATCCAGGTACTAACCGACCCTGCTTAGCTTCCGAGATCTGATGGGATCGGATGCCACAGGGCTACCGCTGCAGGCATTTCAATCCATAGCAGGTCCTTAAACATTTTTCTGATTCTTACTCAAAAGCTTTGATATCTGAGGCAATTGAGTTTTGTACTAACATTGAAAATAAGTCCCATGAGTCAGTACTCAGAATCAAGAGCTCTATATCGAAATTAATCTTAATACACTGTAAAGTTTAAACTAAGAGTTCAGAAAACCAAGAGAGAAGAGCAGTAAATTGTGGCAGAATTGTGTACTTCCATACAATCAAAGTTCTTTTGGGGAAAAAATGAGAGAATTATTAGCACAATGAAGTAAAACCAAAGCAAAACTGCAACAATGAAAAAGATTACTTCTTGACTAAGGTAGATTTATTAAGAGAAAGAATGAATTGTTTTGGGTACACATCTGTGGGGTCTATTACAAGACCCATGTGAAGTTTAAGTTCTGTCAGATTTTGAATAGTATATTACATAATGATATATCGTAAGCCATTAGAGAATCTAATTTATTTGAAAGAACCAGTCAAGTAAATATGTCTTTCCCTCAATTATGGAACCATCTTCAAAACAATTTGTATTTGCATAGTTAAAGGAAAACCAGAAATACCTTTCATGAAGACGCATAAATGTACCTTTATGAATAATGAAAGTTGGTATAACTATTCACCCTTTTTCTTACATCAGAGAACTATCTTAATATCTTTTGGTATCTATGAAAAATAATAAGTACACTTTAAGAATTATGTTATTCTTTAAGAACAGCAGATAGATAAAATATCAATTAAAATACAATAGAAAATACTAAATTAGAATAGAAAGGTCTGTCAGGAGACACTATTGAATGTTATGTTAGGCTCTGGGGTCCCCTAAGAACAAGAAGGGAAAGAAGGATAAAGGTATGGAGGAATTAATGTAAATGAAATAGCCTGAAAAAACTAGAGAAATGGCTAGAGAAGACATTCTTTAGAAAGCCTCATATACATATTGGTTCTCTCAAGTCAACTTTGGGCAACTATTTGATAATCTTCAATTTATTTGTGATCTCTGAGTAGAACTTGAGTTGAACTTCTGGGCTTCTGACTAATGAAATAACAACCCAAAGTACAGGAAGTAAATTTACAACCAGGTGTGAGAATTTAGCTTTACATTCCTTTCTTGGGGTAAATCTTTTTACTTTTTCATGGAATGGTTTCCATACAATAACTTAGGATAGATCATATATTAAAATGAAAAGTTATGAATTTCATCAAACACCTACAAATTTGCTTTTTTGTCATAAAACATAGAATAAATGAAAATACTATTTTTATTACAGATTATGGTTTACTGATTGGTTTTCTCACCATGAAACCACTTCAGTAAAAATTTTAATTCCAACTGTTTAGAATTGCAATTGAATGATTTCATTGATACAGAATATAAGCAACTAAAGGATTTTGCCTTTTGGTTGAGATTATTTCAAATTTTCCTTTAAGCAGTTACATAATTCCAGTTTTAAGTTTTAAAACCAATAAGTATTTGTTGAATAAATAAATAAGGTAAGGTTAAGCAGGGATGTCAGCAAAATGGAAGACTAGGGGTGCCTGAGGCATTTCTCTCCATGATAAAGGACCAAAGTACAGATAAAACAAGTATTTCATAAGAGTATTTGAGGCAGAGTATGGGAGAGCAGTGAGGATGTCACAGAGACATTGTGAAACATAGTGGCCTCAAAAATAAGGGAACTAAGCACATAGAATATTCTGTACTGTACTTAAAGATCAACAAAGAGAGACTTTGCTTGGCTAGGGAAATGTGAGAATGAGGTCTCCGGAAGTCCTCACTTATGCTGTCGACATCAGAAGCATTTGTTGCCGGAGAAGCTTGCAGCCCTCATAGGCCCTGGTCCTGGTTTGGGGGAAACTGGTCTACTACTCTCCTACACTGAACTGCAGGAAGATGCAGCCCATGCTGCACCCCTCCTCCGTCAGGCTCCTGCTGGATAGTCCAGTTTGAGAGCGTGCTCACCCAGGGTTCTGGGCAGCCATTGAGCAACTTCCCCTAGGAACTCAACCAACACAGTTCTGTGCATTAGTTGGGTGGTCCTGTGTACCTTCCCACAGCTCTGGGAAGCACCTGAGTGGCTGGGGTCTCCAGGGCACTACTGGGAAGCTCCACATGTCCTCTTGTAGCCTTAAAAAGATGCAGGGCTTACCTGTTGTCAGAAGCTCAGCTCCCTTAAGCCTGGGAAGCAGTTTGTTGTTGTTGTTGTTAGTTGCCATTGAGTCGTGTCTCACAGCAATTTCATAGGGTTTTCAATGGCTGATTATTTTGGGATTGCCTAGGCAGTGGATTGCCACATCCTTCTCCCATGGGAAGCAGTTGTTGTTGTTGTTGTTAGGTGCCGTCGAGTCGAGTCCGACTCATAGCGACCCTCATAGGGTTTTCAATGGCTGACTGTTTTGGGATTGCCTTGGGAGTGGATTGCCAGGTCCTTCTCCCATATGGGAAGCAGTTAGGCAGCCTTAACCATCCACTACCAACCTGGAAAGCATCCAAGAAGCCTGAGCCCCCCAACCATTGGCTCTAGGAAGAAAACTGGAAGCCTGACCTGAGCAGATTGACTCCTAGAGACCCCACAAAGTCATCTGCTTGGACACTGATGGGGGCCCTGCCTGGCTCACTGGTGAGGCTCAACCCCCATGTGGCCCTCTGAGTCTGACACCAAGCATGTTATAACACACCTACCTGGAACTACCAGAATATCCCTGTCCTCATGAAACTTGCAG
The DNA here is from genome assembly GCA_007922755.1 of Pedetes capensis. NCBI lineage: Eukaryota > Metazoa > Chordata > Mammalia > Rodentia > Pedetidae > Pedetes > Pedetes capensis. Next base: position 31,000 of record VMDO01018063.1, read on the forward strand.
AAACTAACAAAATGCAGAAAAGAAAGATATATAGTTGTTTTTATCTCTATTTATTGTAATAAATCAGGGCCAAGGTCATGTGTATCCAGGCATACTACAGCTCGAGACATCAGTGAACTTGCCCTACCTAAGAGAGGTGCTTCCTAACTGATGATGTAATTTCACAACTCTTGCAGTTTAGGCCACTGAGACACTCATAGACATTGTTGACACTGATTCCAGCTGCAAAAGCTATGTGGCTACTATACTAAAGCACACACTTGGAACAAAAGCAAATACAGTATCCAGCCAGAACCTTGGGACACATTGCTAAGAGAAAATCTTTTATTGGCAAAGCTACCTTATAAAATGGGAAGGGGCAGCTGATTCTCCAGATGCACAAATATCAATGTAGAGACACACAGGAAGCATGAAGCAAAAAGTAACACAATGCTATAATTTTCTAGTAATAGACCTGGAAGAAAAAGAAATTTTGATACATTGGATGAGGAATTCAGTATGATTTAAAGAGCACACAATTAGATATAAGAGAATACAGACATATGATTCAACAAAATTAAGAGATAATTCAGAATGTGAAAAAGAAATTTAGTGAAGAGATGGGGATCATGAAAAAAGAATCATACATGAAGGTAGAAGCTAAAATATTCAACAAATAATAAAATATATAACTGAGAACATCAATAGCAGAATAGAGCAGAAAGAAGAAAGAATTTCTGAACTTAGAGACAATTCTCTTGAAATAACCCAGTTGGTACAAAATATTTTTAAAAATTTATTTATAGAATGAAGAAAGCCTAAGAGAATTATGGGGCATCATTAAGTGAGCAAACTTTTGCATTATGGGTATACTAGATGGAGAATAGAAGGGAAAGAGCATAAAAAATCTATTCAACAAAATAGTTGATAAAAACCTCTAAATCTTGGGAAAGAATTGGAATCCAAGTCTTGAAAGATCAAAGGATCCCTAACATATTTGACCAAAAAAGAGCTTCTCCAAGGTCTGTTATAGTCAAACTGTCAAAAGAAAAGTATCAAGCCACAAATATGAGAATCCTCTTTAGGTTAACATCAGACTTCTCAGGAGAAACCTTACAGACCAAGAGAGAATGGGATGATATAATCAAAGTCCTGGGGAGAAAATATCCTGCCAACAAAGAACACTGTACCCAGAAAAGGTATTCTTTGGAAATGAAGGATAAAATTTTCCAGGATAAGCAAATACTAAGGGAGTTCATTGCCACGAAAACAACCCTACAAGAAATGATTAAGGGAATCCTACACTAGAATTGAAAGGATGATAACTATCATTATAAAAATGTGTCAAAGTAAAAGACTCACTAGAGAACAGATACACAAAGGAGAAAGAAGATCAAACTTTATCAGTACATAAGATCACCAAAACTCAAAGATGAGCAATAGGAGAGGAAGAAAGTAACATGGTATAGAAAACAATGAGAAAACAAAATGACTGGAATGTGTGCCTTTACTTATCAATAACAACCTTGGATGTAAACATATTAAATTCCTCAATTATAAGATGAAGATTGACTGAATAGGAATAATGAAAAACAAATAACTACTCCCCCAAGACCCCCCCCCAAATAGGCTCCAAATGATATGCTGCCTACAAGAAACTTACTTCACTAGTAAAGACAGACATAAACTTAAAGGATGGAAAAAGATTCCATGGAAACAGAATGCAAAACCAAGCAGGAATAACTATATTTAGACAACATGGACTTATGACAACTGTGAAAGGGGGCAAAGAAGGTCACTCTAATAATAAAGGGATCAATTCAACAAGAGTAAATAACAATTACAAACATACATGCAAACAATGCTGGATAACCCAATTATACAAAATAAACATTAGATCCAACAGGAGAGATACACTCTAATACAGTAATAGTTGGTGACATCAACACTCCACTTTCATCAACGGTCACACTGTGAAAACTGGACATCCATATACAGAAGAGAGAAACCAGATCCGCATCTTCCGTCTTGCACAAAAATCAATTCAAAATGAATCAAATACTTAAACGTAAGATGCAAAGCTATGAAGCAACTAGAAGAAAACATGAAGAAAATATTTCAGGGCATTGGTTTGAGCAATATTTTTTGGATATGATCCCCAAACCATAGCCAACAAAAGTAAAAACTGATATATGGTATTACATCAAACTAAACAGCTTCTGCTAGCAAAGGGAACAATTGGCAGAATGGAGACAATCTATAGAATCAGCAAAAATATTTGAGATCTGGTCATCTGATGGAGATTAATATCCAGAATATATAAAAACATAAGAAACTCTAAGTCAAAAGGAAAAAAATCCAAGAAAAAAACCTATACATAAGTAGATATATAAAAATGCACAATTAATTTAGCAAAGAAGGAAAAATAGAGAAGAAAGAAGGAGGGGGGCCTAGCAAAGGGAAGTGAAGGTTGTGGAAGGTGGGAAGGGGAGGAGAAACGATGTAAAGGGTTAAAGGGGAAGAAGATAATCTCAATGTAAATAATGCAATTTCATGAGTAAATGGGAAAAATAGGGGAATATACCCATATGTGCATATGAGTTTTACTATTAGCCATAAAGTTCCATGGACTTTGTAAGCTGATGAAAATGTAACCAAAAATGATGTGATAATTGCATAATGGAAAAAGCAAATGCTGTATTACTTCGAACCCCACCAACACTTATCAATAAAAGGGAAAAAGAAAAAATGGTAAAACTGGTTTTGGGTCCCTGGTGGGCACTGAGTTGGCTCTGTGTGTGTTGGGGGGTCTAGCGAGCACCGTCCTCCTGGAGGTTGGGCTGCAGCCATGCCAGGAGAGCATTGATCCCAATGCAAGCCCCGTGTGGGGCCTTGAATAGGACGTGGACCCACTGCTGGCCCATGAGGAACATTGTCTACGGCTCAGAGAGAGCTTAGAGAAGCAGCTGCAGGCCTCCTTCCCACCATTCCTTATGATTTGGAGCCAGCATCTGCAGATACTTAGGAGAGCTTCAAGTTGTCGAAGGAAATGAAGTCACCATTACATTGCCACATAGCCATGGACCCACATCACCAATGACTATGTTCAAGGGGAACATCTGCCTTATCAGAAAGACCGTGTGCTTATTATTCATCATGACACTGGTGAACATGTGCTAGAAAGTCCAGTAACAGCATTCAGGCCAAGAAAACAACAGCTGAGGGGAGCAGTGAAATCCAGGCCCAGATGGGACACTTGTCCCCTCAGCCATTGCTGTTACTGCCACCTCCATCACCCATGCCATTCAGAGCTCTGGAAAAGCCTCCAGCAGGACCCAAAACATCTCCCTTAGAAGATATCCCCTCACCTGAACCTCAGCTGGTTAACATCAACAGAGAGCTGAGGGCCTAATTGGTCAATATGCAGCAGATGAGCAGCAGCTACAGGAGCAGCTTCTCAGCTCTGAGAGCTCCTCAGGAAGTGAAGAGGACAAATCCAGGAGCAGAGGTGAAGACAGCAGCCCAGCCTCTCCCTGTAGCCCTCACACCCGCAGGGATAATAGCAGGTCAGCCGAAGCTGACCTCATGGCACCTCAGGTGCCTCATGGCACCAGGTGGCCATGAGGAAGTGCCCAGCATGTGAACATGCTCAGAAATGACTTGTGGTCATGAGTCTGGCAGTGACAGTGGTGAGCATCACTGTATCTTTCAAAATCTACTTCCTGGTGCACAAACATGCCACAAGACCCGGCTGCTTCCATGTGGAATCCATTCCTACAAGGTACATGTAGTAGGAGTTTGAGGCCTTGGTTCTCTCAGCTATTCAAGTCTTTCACTTGTTGGTATTGGGTGATTTTCTGGTGTAATTGATGAACAATTTCTTGTGCAGTGGAGGCCTGGGTATTGCTGTGATGCTGAAAGCTATGCCACTGGTATTTCAGATACCAGCAAGGCTGCCCATGGTGAACAGGTTTCAGCTGAGCTTCCAGACGAAGACTAGGGAGAAGAACCTGGCAGCCCACTCCTGAAACAACTAGCCACAGAAAACCTTATGAATAGCAGAGAAGCATTGTCAAATATTGGGTAGAGTTTCATTCTGTTGTACATAGGGTTGATGTGAGTCAGACCTGACTTGACAACACCTAACAACAAAAACATAGCACTAACAATTATATTTTTATTTGGTTAACATTGTTAATGAAAACCAGATGAAAGCACTTTGGTCTAGGTCACCTGAAGGCCACGTTTTCAACAGGTTGGTGATTTGGTCTTAAGCCTCAGAAGGCATCAGTTTGGACAAGGGATCTGCACCAGTGAAATTGTTAGCAGGAGATGTGGGGAGCATGATTAGGCTGTCTGGAGTGCTGGTCCATGAATTGGGCAGCAAAATCTAGATCCTTGTAGTTGATATGTAAAACAATTTGTACCTGACACAGAAGCTATAATAGAGAGTATAGACAAAATTTATTAAAATATAGTATCCCTTTGAGGAATAATTACAGGGAAAACTGAGGCACCTGGAGAAGCTCAGGTAAACTGGAAAGGAACTTGGTAAAAACCTGATTTTCCTGGGTGAATTGGCATAAGGATATTTTTGATCCCCAGGGGAAGGAAAAGCCAGTGAGAATAGGAGAGATAAGTAGAATTTTAGAAGGAAAAGTGCCTTGGATAGACAGAAAAGATGGTGGCCTGAGAGAAGAGGGAGGCATGCATGTGGTATGTGGAGAGAGAAGGGAAGAGCAGAGGGTAAGGAGCAGAGAGAAGAGTGGAAAAGAGAGTGGGCGCGTGTTCCTTCGAGTTTATTCAAACTAGGGAAGTACTCAGCCATTGAAAACCCTATGAGGGTCGCTATGAGTCGGATACCGACTCGATGGCACCTAACAACAACAACAACAAGGGCATGCCTAGTGTGACATCAGTCCTGGGCACTAGTGTGATGTGAGCCTGGGATCTTTCTTTTGTAAATGGATCAATGGCTTGGATTAGGGTGTGGAACCCCTTAGAAATGTTCTTCCAATGTCCAGTGGCTTCATCCATCATGGTCAAATGGTAGGAGCCATTTTCCATCTCCTTTTTCTCTATTATTGTTGTCAGGTGCCATGGAGTCTGGTCCTACTCATAGCGATTTCCAAAGGCTTTTCAATGGCTGATTATTTAGGGATTGCTTCAGGAGTGGATTGCCATGTCCTCCCGTTTTTGTGGTGCTGGGGATTAAAACCAGGGCCTCAGAGACTGCAAAGTGGCACTCTACTAACTGAGCCTAACCTCAGCCCCCTTTTCTCTATATTGTCTGCTAATGCCTAAGCTAACTACCTAACAAAATGAAACAGTTTCAGAGTGGTAAGGAGGGGAAGGAAACCTCCAAATACTTAAGATAAATATGTTAAAAATCACCTTAGCCTATCGATACAAAGTGGTAGGAAGATTTGTCTGGCCCAGCCTGAAAAGCTTGTGTAGAAATGGACTTCAGCGGAGTCCTTGAATCTACTGGGTGTGACCCTGGAGATCCACTAGCTCAACTTCCTCACTTGCTCAGTAGGAAAGGGAAATACAAAGCTGGTTCCCAGCCAGTATCCTGCTGCAGTCCAGGCTTTTCTCTTTGCTTTCTCCCAGGATTTCGGTTATTGGAATCAGAGATTCTTATACATGGAACTTTTGGTTGTACATTGCCCCTTCTGTTGGATTCCAAAAGACATAAGTGTTGGGTACGTCTAGCTTGAATTCAGATCCAGACAGTCCCTAAATACAGGAAGCTGAGTGAGCAGATTAAATCAGCAGCCACTGAGCTACTGCATGTGACTTAGTTGAATTGAGGCTTTTAGCCCTATGTGAGTCCATCCTAGCGGCTCTCCATTCAGTGGGTAGGACTGGAAGACGTGTAATGAAGAAACTTCTCTGAAGAAATGAACCAGCAGCAAGTTTCCAAAAATGAGAATCTAGATAGGGGTGCTGCAGTATGGAGTGACCACATTCTTTGATAAGGCCTTTCTGTTTATGCTTTTGTACCACAGTATGTGCCTGATTCCCAGAACGATTTGTATTTTTAATGTAAAATTAGAAGAAACACAAGATGGTCTTGAAGAGTGTGCAGTTTCCAAGTGAATCTGTTGTTAGTGGAAACTGGTCATGAGTAAATGTTCCATATTCAGCGAGTGTATGGTAAATTGTCCCATGATTAGTATGGAGCAGCCCATTTCTGTAGCTTAAGTGAAGATGTCTTAGGAAATTTCTACCTACTCTGGTACAGTGGGCATCAAGACATTAATGATTTTCCTTCCGCAGGTTCTTCCACTCACATGGCCTATCCTTCTGAGCTAGTAGCAGGAAGTGGTCTGGACCTGGAGAGGAAACAGATGGTCTCTGTGTGTGTGTGGAGGGGGGTTGGTCAGAGTTGCACTGTGTAGGTTAAATGTTTCATCTGCATAGGCTCTAGTGAACTGGAGATTGGACAAGGACTCATTGCCTAGCAGCACACTTTTGCCACTTGGCTCAAGTGCAGATGATGGATGCAGTGGCTCTTGGCCCATTGTGTGAGCTCAGTGGGTTCACTGGTTGGTTGTTATTGTTAGGTGCTACCTAATTGTGTCCGACTCATAGTGACTGTTACAGGGTTTTCAGTGGCTGGTTGTTTCAGGATTGCCTCTGGAGTGGATTGCCACGTCCTTCTCCCATTTTTGCAGTGCTGGGAATCAAACTCAGGACCTCAGAGACTACAGAGTGGCGCTCTGCCAACTGAGTTAAATCCCAGCCCCACTGGTTGGTAGCAACTTATTCATAGTGAACTGATAATTTATAATTCTGTGGTAATGATAGCTCAGGGAAGGTGGAGGTTGTGACTGGTAGTCCTGAATTGTTACCAGATGTGGGAATTGTGAGTATTTTCAGTTATACTGTCCTGGCTGTCTTGATGTCCTGAATCAGTTCAAAACATTTGCCTGTCATGGTCATTTTGACTTTGAGGAAGGGCCAGAAGTTGCATGGCACCAAATCTGGTGAAGTGGATGAGGACACATTGTAATGTTTATTTTTGGCAAAAATTGCTGTGCTAGAGGTGTTGTGTGAACAGAGTATTGTCATGATGGAAGATGAAACTAAAGGCATGAAGGAAGACTTCCAGAACTGCTTCAGAGAGTGGCAAGGACAATGAGATCAGTGTGTTTGAAGCCAGGGGCAGTATTTTGAGGGAGATTAATGGCAATGTATTTTTTACTGTAATAAATTTCCAAAAAGTAAACATTCATCATATTTTTGATCATACCACATATAATTATTATGTGTCAGTTATAAATAAAAGTATATGTAAAATAAATTTAGAGTAAAATGGCTAGGTTAGTTTCTTTTAAAATATGTTTTCAAGTTCAAAATTAATATACTTGCTATAATATATATTCATCCCAGCACTGCAAAAATGGGAGAAGGGCCTGGCAATCCACTCCCAAGCCAATCCCGAAACAGTTAGCCATTGAAAACCCTATGAGGGTCGCTATGAGTCGGACATGGCTTGACGGCACCTAACAACAACAACAACAATATATATTCAAATGATGCAGAGGTATACATAGAAAAATTATTAATTCCTCTTCTACTTTTAATCTTATCTCCCTGAAATAACCAATATTAACAGGTGGCTCTTATTTTATATTTTACTAATGTATGTGTGTATGCTTGAATATGAACATGCATATACATGCATATATACTTAATATTTTCTTAAATTATAATTATATCATAATATACATGTTGTCCAACAATTTATGGGCTGGGGTTTAGCTCAGTTGGTAGATTGCTGCTCTGCACTCTCTTAGGACCCAGTTTCAATCCCTAGTACCATAAAAATGAGAGAAAGACATGACAACCCACTCCCAAAGAACTCTCCAAGCAATGAGCTATTGAAAACCCTATGAGGGTCACAATGAGTCAGACCCTACTTGATGGCACCTAACAACAACAACCACAACTTACATCTTTTTCACTTAACCTGTTGTTGTTGTTAGGTGCTGTCAAGTCAGTATCCGACTCATAGTGACCCTCATAGGGTTTTCAATGGCAGACTGTTTCGGGATTGCTTTGGGAGTGGATTGCCAGGTCCTTCTCCCATTTTTGTGGTGCTGGGAATTGAACTCGGGACCTCAGAGACTGCAGCGCAGTGCTCTACCAACTGAGCTAAATCCCAGCCCATCACTTAATCTATTACCTTAAATTTTCATGTCAGTACAAAAACTCTAATTCCTTTTTAATAATTAGAGTCATTGGTCACAGGGGGATGTACTTTAGTATTTTTCACTATTTACTTTATTAAGAGCCACTCAAGATGTTTCCAGTCTCTTTGTTATTATGAAAAATGCAGTACACACTCTTCTACATTTTGTTTCCATAGGAAACAAACTCCTAGAAGTACAGTTACAGAGCCAAAGGTTATGTACATTTGATATATTAATAGAAACTGCCAGATACTCTCCAAAAAGAAGCATCAAATCCCCATGATGAGTGTATGAGATTGCATGGGGTCTACATTCTCATTAGTATTCAGTGCTATGAGTCTTAAATGCTTACAATGATAATGAGTCAAATGTTATGTGGCTGTTTTGCTTTGTACTTTTCTTGTTATTGTGAGGTTGTGCATTTGTGTCTTGTTGTGTAGTATTTCTCCTTCACTAAATTGCCTTTTTAAAAATCAGTTTCCTATGCCAAGACTTGTCATTCTGCCTATAAATCAATAGAAATACTCTACATATTAATATTTGTCCAGCACAAATTTTATACATACTTCCTTCAGAATATACTTTGTTGCTTGACTTTATGACATTTTATTCCAAGCAGAATTCTTTTTATTATTTTAAACATGATATTATCTATCTTCTTTATGGCTCTGTGTTCCCTTTATTGCTGAAGAACTTTCCCACCTTGAGGTGTGTTTCAAAAATGTGCCTTATAGTTTTATTTATAGTTTAAGTAATTATATATACTTGGATCTGTGTTTGGATTTTCCAGTTAGTTTCATTTATCTGTTGGCTATTCATTTTTTGTTGGCTATGGTGGCACAAGCTGGTAATCAACTTGCTGAAGAGGATGAGGCAGGAGGATCATGAGTTCAAGGCCAGCCTGGGCTACACCATTGCCTGCAGCTGTACCACTGTGGTGTCTAATCCTGTCAGATTTCAGAAGCTAAGCAGAGTCGGGCCTGGTTAGTACTTCGATGGGAGACCACCTGGGAACGCCAGAAACTGTAGGCTTGGGAGAAGGACCTGGCAACCCACTCCCCCACCAAAAAAAAAAAAAAAAAAAAAAAAAAAAAAAAAAAATCAATCTGCCATTGAAAATCCTGTGAATAGCAGAGAAGCGCTGACAATAGTGTCTCTCCTGTTGTACATAGGGTAGCTATGAGTCGGATACCTACTAGATGGCACCTGACAGCAACAATAATTCTTTTTTTCTTTCTTTTTGTATGTGGTGCTGGGGGCTTAACCCAAGACCTTTCATATACTTTGCAAGTGCCCTATCACCAAGCCACACCCCCAAACTCCTCTTATTTTAACTTTTTTATCTTGAGACAAGGTCTTGCTAAATTACATAGGCTGCCTCTGGCCTTGAACTTGAGCTCCTTCTACCTCTGCCCCTTGAGTCACTGGTATTACAGGTGTGAGCCACTCTACCCAACCTTATCTGTTGGCTATTCTTATACTAATATTATACTGATTTGATTAGTGTGGTTTGACAATTTAAATATTTAGTAGGTATAATTTTGCTATCTTCTCTCTCATCCCAAAAACTTGACAATGATTGCATACTGATTCTTCCATATAAACTTTAAGGCATTTTTCCAAGTCTTAAGAAACTCATTGATAATTGCATTAAATTTATCTACTTACCAGGGATAATTGCCATTTCGTGATACAGTTTTGACTCTCCTTTCCTTTCCTCCATTAGAGGAGTATACTTTTATTCCAGAAGTATTGCCAAAGTATACTCCTCATGGATGAGTTTCCTAAAATGTAATCTAAAATGTAATTCCCACAGGAAGTTTTGGTGTATCAGCATTTAACTGACAGGAATGCTCAATTTTCCCACTCCCCAAAACAATCCTGAAACAATCAGCCACTAAAGACCCTATGAATAGCAGAGAAGCACTGACATAGTGCCAGGCATTGGGACAGTGTCAGGGAGTGTTTCATTCTGTTGTACACAGGGTCACTATGAATCAGACCTAATAGCACCACCTAACAAAAATAGCAAAGCTCAATTTTATGTAATTGAAGTGTTAAGGTAAAACAGCAAAAACAACAACAAAGACAAGGGAATTAAACAATGCAAAAAATACACAAGATCAGCACTACTGTCAACTTAGTAAACCAAGAGCCCTTGGAGAGAAGACTGGAAGGATCCTAGGGCAATTATTTCACTGTGAAGGCAGTAGCATGATGCCTTTCTTCTCCAGGCCCTTGAGGGATTACTGAGGCTAGAGTCCAAGAGAGAGATGAAGGTATCATCTGAAATGGGTGGTTAGATGAAACAATGTTTTAAGTCACATCTTGTTCTTGAGCTGTTGCTGTTGTTAGCTGTGGTCGAATTGAGTCCAACTCATAGTGACCCTCAAAGGGTTTTCAATGGCTAATTGTTTTGGGATTGCTTTGGGAGTGGATTGCCATATCCTTCTCCTGTTTTTGCCATGCTGAGGATTGAACCTGGGTCCTCAGAGAGTGTGGAGGGAAACTCTACCAACTGAGTAGCCAGCCTGCTGTTCTTGAGTAGTCTTTCCAAAAATATGACCCCTATAATTAGACCCCTATAATAGTTTTTGTTTTTTGTTTATATCCTTGAATGCCAGTGAAATGCTGCTTCTTCATGGTAGGTTAGAACATAAATGACTACTGATATTGTAAATTAAATCATCAGAAGAACAAGTCAAGGAAATTATGTTTGGAAAATTGACATAAATACTTTTGCTTCCAAAATCTCTCCTGCACCAGCCATGATGTTAGCAACAGTATTCCTGAATCCACATTTATCTTTGACACTACTAGCCATCTCCCAAATATCTTCTCAAGATCTATCATAATCTATTTATTTTTGAAAGAATACATAGTAGGTTTGGTTTAGTGTATATTCATGACTGTGTCTGAGTCCTATTTGGCATGCTATCTTATCAGGGTTTTCGGGTTTCAAAGCAGATTTTGTTTTTCATAGAAACAACTTTAGGACTTGAGTAAATCAGTATGAAATGCCTACCTAATAAGTCTGAGCACATTTGGGAGGTAATAGGATTCAAAGTAAGTGTTCATTTTGATTTTAAAGGCCTTCAGTGATACCATTCAAGTAGATAGTGTTCTGATTGGGGTAACAATAAAATATGTAGAAATGTCTTCTTGTCGATAAAACTTAGGGATGGGAAATACACAAATACAAAGAAGATAGGAATTTAATGTGATAAAAGTCACTGAAATGTTAGTATTGAGTGCTATAGGTGTGTATAATAGTCACCTGACCAGTTATTTTGTGGATCAAGACAGGATTGGGAGAATCAACCACAGGTTGTGATCAGACATGAGTGAGGTTCAAATAAGTTAAAGGAACAGTTGGGAAATGGATTTTTGGATAGTTTAAAAATAAAATATATTCTAAAAGACTGAGGCTACTTAGATTTTCAAAGATTAGTTAATGGGGATATTTCCCTTAAGTCTATTTTTCTGCACAAATTTTTCTTGTGACACAACAGCTAACTCCTTCTGTCTGCTTAGCAGGAAAGACACAACCTGCTGCAGGGGCTGTGTGGAAAGGTGGGTGACAAGGAGAGAAGGTAGTACTGGGCTATTAGAGATACCATCCTTGGGGTTACTGCTAGAGTCTCACTGTTACCTCGGTAACACATGGAGGCCCTTTCTGATAACACCCTTTGTTCCCTTGGACAGAGTCTTCCTTGCGCTGGGCTCGTTCCCTGTAGGTCCATTTGGTGGAAGACTACATTAGTGTCAGATTTGTATGGCTCCAGCTAGTTTATCTTGAGAAATGAAACTTTTGCTTTACTCTGAACTTTTTTCATTGCAACAATTCTATTGGTCTAAATATATATAGTAGTTTAGTTTAGCCTACAATTATACTTGTGGTGACATTCTCAAGAGAAATTTTGAGGGGGGGAGTCACATTCAACCTAATAAAAACAAAATCTTGCATATATATGGCACTTTCATATTTATAAGCACTTTATATATCATCATCTC
>VMDO01018064.1:9234-43253 GCA_007922755.1 Pedetes capensis
TACCTGGATGGGAGACCACCTGGGAACACCAGAAGCTGTAGGCTTGGGAGAAGGACCTGGCAACCCCCTCCCAAAAATCAATCTGCCATTGAAAACCCTATGAACAGCAGAGAAGCACTGACAATAGTGTTTCCCCTGTTGTACAGAGGGTCGCTATGAGTCGGATACCGACTCAACGGCACCTAACAACAACAACAACTCTAAAAATAAAACTAGGAAAATAATCACATTTGCAATAGTACCAACTAGAATAAAATAGAGTAAGTTTAATAGAGGAAGCAAAAAGCTTGTATATTAAAAACTATAAAACATTGCTTAAATATAAGAAATTAATGATACAAAAATGGCCAAATATTTCATGTTCATGGATTGAAGTTCAATATGTTTAAAATGTCTGTACTTCCCAAGGTGATCTCCATTTAAAATCCAATGGCATGTTTTATAGAAATAGGGGGGAAAACCAATTATACAGTCATATGGAGCCACAAAACCCATAGTCAAATCAATTGTGAGAAAGAAAAAAAAAACTGGAGATATCACACTTACTCATCTCAAAACATTAAAAAGCTACAATAATCCAAACCAAATGACAATGGCATTAAGCCAGCTATACAGGACTTTGAAATTGAATAAAGAGCCAAAAAAATTAAATTCAACTTATCTCTAACAAGTTCGTAAATAATACACAATAGGGACAACAACAAATAACATTGGGAAGATTATATATCCACATACAAAAGAATGAAGTTGGACATTTCTCTTATAACACAAACACATATAAACACACACACACACACACACACACACACACACACGAAAATGATTAAAGACTTAAGTGTAATACCTGCAACTAAATCCCTTGAAGAAAATATAGAAAAAAAACTCCATGTTTCATGGCAATAATTTCATGAATATAATACCAAAAACACAATCAACAACAACAATGTAATTGGGACTATATCAAATTAAAATGTTTCTGGCCAGCAAAACAAATAACACAGTGAAAAGATGATCTATGGAATAGAACAAAATATTTCCAAAACATATCTGATAAGGAGTTAACCTCCAAAGAAATGAGAAACTCTGACAAATTAACAGCCAAAAATTAATAACTTGATTTAAAAATGGGCTAGGACTTGAATTAATGTTCTTCCATAGAAGATACACAAATGGAAATAGGTATATGAGAAAATATTCACTATCACAAGTCATCAGGTAAGTGCATGTCAAAACCATTATAAGATATTATCTCATACCTGTTGATGTGGCTATTACTTTTTTAAAAAGCAAGAAACATCGGGAAGGATATGCAGAAGTTGGAAACTATATTATTGGTGGGAATGAAAAATGGTATAGCTGCTGTAGGAAACACTACCTATGAGAGTTAAATTAAGAATCAAATCAGCCAACAAAAAAGACCATCTATTTATATAGATCTATACATGGATATGGTCTGGGATTTAGTTCAGTTGGTAGAGCGCTGCTTTGCAGTCTCTGAGGTCCTGAGTTCAATTCCCAGCACCACAAAAGCAGGAAAAGGACATGGCAACCCACTCCTCAGGCAATCCCGAAATAGCCATTGTAAACCCTATGATGGTCACTATGAGTGGTACCTGACTCTATGGCACCTAACCTAACCTAACCTATATAGGGATATGCCTGCAGTCATAGCTCTGTAGTGTCAGATCACATCAGATCTCAGAAGCTAAGCTGGGTCATGCCTGGTTAGTATACTTAGGTAGGAGACCACCTGGGAACACCAGATATTTAGGCTTGGGAGGAGGACCCAGCAACCCACTCCCAAAAATCAATCTGCCATTGAGAACCCTATGAATAGTACAGAAGCACTGACAATGGTGTTTCACTTGTTGTACGCAGGGTCACTATGAATCAGACACCTAACAACAACAAACATATATGGATACCCCCACAGGTCTGTCCACTTGTCCTGCTATGGCCGGTTATGTGTTGCTGTGATGCTGAAAGCTATGCCATGGGTTTTTCAAATATCAGCAGGGCCACCCATTGTAGACAAGTTTCAGTTGAGCTTCCAGACTAAGACAGACTAGAAAGAAGGATCTGGCAGCCCACTCCTGAAACAATAGGCTATTGAAAACCCTATGAATAGCAGAAAAGCACTGTCAAATATCATGCTGGAAAATGAGTCCCCGAGGATGGAAGGCATTCAGGAAATGACTAGGGAAGAGTTGCTTCCTCAAAGTAGTCAACCTTAATGTTGAGAATGGAATAAAGCCCCGCGGATGTCCTTTTGCTGATGTGGCACAACTCAAAATGAGAATATAGTGGCTACAACATTGGCTCAAACATAAAAAGATCATGTGCGTGTCACAGTGTTGAGTAGTGTTTTGTTCTGCTGTACATAGTGTCACCATGAGTTGGATCTGACTTGATGACACCTAACAAGAACATATATAGATATATTTTATAGATGCATAGATATACACAAAGGCATAGACAGACAGACAGACAGACAGATAGATAGATAGATAGATAGATAGATAGATAGATAGATAGATAGAGCCATGTAAAATTATTGTTATTAATCAGCTGGCTGGGGCCCTTTTACTCTTATGTAATAGAAATCATGGATAAGCAAGGAGAATCTCTTTCAATGTTGGCAATCCCAAGCCCTTCATTGCCCAAGGCCTAGGACCTGGACTGGCAGACTTAGAGTCTTACAGCTCAAAATTCTGACAGAGTCCTACTGCTCCAGTCTTTAGAAGTCAGAGATTTATGACTCTAAGCACTCTGGTTGGAAATTTATTGCTGGGACCCGCAGTCCTATAGCAGCAAGTGGTACAGCTCTTGCACAATTAATTTTAACACTCTCTGGCTTAGGCTACTTGAGATCCTTTTCACTTAAGGCTTGGAAACTCCCCATTACTCTTTCAGCAATCAAGGCCTGCAGTTTCTCATCATCAGCTCTGTTGGCCATTGTTTTCCTCAGCCACTTTCTGGAACTCTTCATGGACCCTCTTATTGCTATTGTCACTATCACTGCTGCATGTCTGCTGCTGCTACCACTCTGTTGCCACTTCTGCCATCTTCTCTTTGTGTTACCAGTTCAGTTTACTTTACCAATGATAAAGATGTTTTTTTTAAATGGCAAGAAAAGATGATCAAGAGAAGTCTAATGTTGCAACACCACGGGGCAACACAGGCAGGTATCTGCTAACTGGTTCAAAAAGTGAGCTGAATAGCATACTTGTATAGCCAGAAAGGGAGTCTGGCAAGGATGTATATAGCAATCATGGCTGCCTATCACATAAAAGAAGGACTGTGTTTGCACCAATCAGAGCACAGTCCCTTATGCACATGAAGGACAATTTTTGTGCCAGTCACAGACTTTCTGCTGGACAACTAAGGGAAGTGCTCCCTTTTTGATCTGAGTGAAAATGGTTGCATGATAATTTAGAGTTCACTGAGGCTTCTGATGGCAAAACGTCTGGTGCAAATCATTTATAGCAAGCATAGCTGAGCCAGAGTTGTGCTTTGGCAGCAAGAATTTATGGTTGCAGTGTAGCTTTCCCAAGATGTCTGTGGAGTTCAAAGGAGCCAGGCTGCCATGAGGACAGTCCAGCTGGCTGCTTGGCTAGCAGTCCTCAGCTTAATGCAGCCAGGGCACCAGGGCAGGGTCTGTCAATTATAATGTCAATTCACCATCACTAGAGCCTCTTACATCTTAGCTTATTTAAAAGAAAAATAGGCATTAAAAGGGGTGCTTTAAATTAAGACCTATCATTAACATGAACAGTGATCAAATTCAACAGTGTTCTAACAATGTTTAACTCCTGCACTAATGCCCCAGAGAGAGGTAAGTCCCTCTAATATGTTGCAACTTCACCCAATCCAAAAACATATACATTAATAGGACATACTGAGCCTGAGACTTTGTTAAAGTGGTGAGTGACTATTTTAAATATCCAAATATCTCTTTTCAGTATTTCATTAGGGCCCTGGGCAGAAGCCATGAGATAGATGATGCTTGAGTATGAAATTAGGAAAACTACAACAACTTTCTAGACAGCTGAGTTTAGGAAATTTATTCTATGCTTTCTCTTGATCACATATATCTATGTTTAGAACAGTAATATCAATCAAGGGTAGGGTGGGAAAAATTTTAGTTGTCATTACTTGGAGGTACAGATAGAAATTGCTACTGGCCTCTAGTGGGAAGAAGTCAGGGATACATCCTATGATGCACAAGACAGCCCCCCAAAACAAAGAAAAATATGGTTCATAATGTCAGCAATGTAGACACTGAGAAAACAGGTTCTAGGTCAAGGAAAATGAAAGGCTCAATTTTTTTTTTCCTGGCACTAGGAATTGGACCCAGGGCCTCATGCTTGCATGTTTTGCAAATTCTGTACCCCCACCTCATTTTTTTTTTTTTTGAGACAGGATCTCGCTAAATTGCGCAGACTGCCGCTGGTCTCGATCTTGCAATCCTCCTGCCTTGACCTCCCTAGTCACTGGGATTGTAGGTGCACACCGCTGCACCCAGCTGAAAGATTCAAACCTTAAGATTCACTGTAATAAGTGTGGCTGGTAGAAGCATTTTGCTTATTTGTTTATTGACATGCTGGCTTTTTGTTTTTTGTTTTTGTTTTATGAAAATTTTTTAGAGTATTTCCAATCATGAGTGAAATAATGCCGGTATTTCACTGAGCTCTGAAATAAGTGAAGGATGAGAAGAGGAAATTATATTTTCTATTTGTACCCTCTGCAGCTGTAGCCCTGTGGCATCCGATCCCATCAGATCTCGGAAGCTAAGCAGGGTCGGGCCTGGTTAGTACCTGGATGGGAGACCGCCTGGGAACACCAGAAGCTGTAGGCTTGGGAGAAGGACCTGGCAAACCCCTCCCAAAAATCAATCTGCCATTGAAAACCCTGTGAGCAGCAGAGAAGCACTTATAATAGTGTTTCCCCTGTTGTACAGAAGGTCGCTATGAGTCGGATACCGACTCGAGGGCACCTAACAACAACAACAACAGCAACAACATTTGTACCCTAGATCCATATATCTTGGAGTTCTAATTGTTTGCCCCTGATGCCTCAAATAGTTAAGAAGGTAAAAGTTTGTTGTTTAAAGAAATTCTTTATCTTCTAGTCACTTTTCTTCCCTTTGTCTTTTGGTAAAGGAAAAAAAAGAAGAAAAGAGAAAAATAAAACCAAAAAGAAAAAAGTTAACATGAAAGTAGATAAAAGAAATCAGAGGATTCTTTTGAATTTGAGTTTGAAGATGCTTTGCCTCAGAGCCTATGTGAATAACACATTTCCATTTTGAATGCCATTATCTATCTTTTGCATGCATTCATAAACACCTGAAATTCTATCACATTGCTGACTTCACAATATACAAAATAAAACTGTAATTTGAAATTTTAACAGAAGAGAGTTAGGTTCATTGATTTACTTTATATATAGACCACTACTGTCTGCTTAGATTTTTTTACTTAGGATAGAAAACCAAATAGAAATTGACATATTCAAGGTTAGTAGTTTCTTAAAAAAACATTTCTAGATATACTTATTGATATGTGGAATTAATGCCTGATTCCTTTACCAATCATAGAGCACAAAATTTTCAAAACTATTCAAATATAATATCTTGATGATGATGTCCAAAATCCAATATATTTGGTTCCCTGGAGCAGCAAACAACAAAAACATGTTTAGTAGAAAATGATACAGCATATGCCAGGATGGGGTGGTAATTATCATCAGCTTTTATGTTTAATGGTGATAGGATGTTATTATAGCCATCATATCTTCTAGTGTCTTATAATCAAGCTTAAACACAGTCTTAGGGTAGCAGAGACTAGCTCTGTGATTTAGTGACAGAGGAGAAAAGCACATTTCATGAAAGGTTCTAAACATACCAAAGGAGGAAAATAAAGATGCCTACACTGAGGTACAATTAACACTAACTTCCCCACCTCAGGTTTCTCTCCCTGAGTTTAATGCCCAGAGAAAACCAGTCTCTTTCTAGCGTTACATGTGTTATCATTTCCAGTTATCACATCATTTTTCTCCTCAAATTTTTTTGTGGTTTCCTGTCTCAGAATAAATCAGAAGTTTCTATCATCGTTAGTGAAGTCTTATACAATCCAGCCTTTTACAAGTTCCCTGACTTAAACTATGTCTTTCACTCATGTGGACTCTGTTTTAGCTTCACAGGCTGCTTGCCACTCCCTTAAAAAGGTAAACATGCTCCTGCCTTGGGGACTTTACTACTTACTCTGTGTGGAAAGCTCTTCCTCCAGAATTCTGCATCATTCACTGTTTTAATTCTTTACTGTCTTAGTTCAAATGGCTCTCCCACTCTTAGCTTCATCAAACCTTAATCACCCTTTCTTCTCCTTCCCTGCCTCATTTTTCTACAAAAGGGTACATTGTTTTTCCACCTATGCTTCTTCCTAAGTACTCTGAGTAAATTGTGCATTAATTAGAACCTTTTCATCTTTCATATTTTCACACCATTGCACATGATATACTGAAATACCCTATTGTCAACATCTAAATGATTTAATTGGAAAGGGACCTAAAACCATTATTTAATTACACATTGTTGTTGCTCTTTTAATTTCCCTTATACAGCATAAACTTTGGTGGGTTTCCCTGTAATGCAGTTTTGTTTTGTTTTTAGCTGAAATAAAGGGCATAATTCAACCAGCCACAAAAATCACATTATGCTAAACATTAATAACTTTGCTGTTCATATTTTGCTTCTCTGACTACCCTTTTAATTATTAAATGAAGAATACAAGATCATTTTATTAATATCTGTGTTTCCAGTTCCTTACACAGTGCCTGACAAGTACTAGATAATCAATAAATATTAGTTAAATTGAAAAATGGATAATTTAGCAATCTAATTAATGATTAGAATTAGTAATAGAATAATTTCTAAATCTCTGAAAAAATGCACAGTATGGTTTCTTTTGTCTTTCCCTAGTTCTAAAATATGTAAATACTGAAACAAGCAAGTTTTTGTATGATCTTTCTGTTTGTAAGGGATAATGATCAGCTATTCATTTTTCTGTTAAATTCTTACTTTACAATAATGTCAATAGGAAGTCATCTTTTATTTTAACTAATTTCAATCTTATATTTAAAAAATCTCCTTTAACTTCAAGTCTAAAGTCTATGTATTTTAAGTGATATGTTTTTACACTGACAGACATATGAATATGACAGATGTGAATTCAGTAACTAATCTTTTAAATAAAGCTCTATGCCAAAAAAATAAGTGCCAGGTTTTCTCCTAAAATTCTAAAACAGCATTCAACAAGTTTCAAATTTGTTATTATATGCTCTCAGTCTGAGACAAATTCAACTTAACTCTTCACATTTTCTCTAAACTTTCCTGTCTTCTAAAATTTACTAGTTTCCTAGGACTGCTGCCATAAAGTACCACAAAACAGGTAGCTTTAAACATACAGGACTCTTTCATCTTACAGTTTGGGCTACTAAAAGTCCGAAATTAAGGTGTTAGCAGGGCCATGTTCCCTCTAAACTTGTAGAAGAAAATCTTTCCTTGCTTCTTCACAGTTCTTAGCGGTTTCGTGGTAAACCTTCATGTGCCTCGGCCTACAGCTGTGTCCAGTCCCTGCCTATTGTCCAATGGTGTTCTACCCTGTGCCTCTCTGTTCTTCTTCTTCAGAAACAATCCATGTAGGATAACAAGCCTACCCAATTCTTGCATGACCTCATCTGAACTAACAGCACATGCAGTGACCCCATTCACAAACAAGGTGATATTCTGAAATATTGGGGATTAGGACTTCAATGTATCTTTTGGGGGAACAAAATTCAACCCATAATACAAGTGTATTCATAAAGAGGAAAAAAACTACAACACTGTCATATTACAGATAAAGTAAATGAGGCTGCATAACGGGAAGTAATATGATGTAGTGATTGAGAGCATAGGCCCTAGTAGGAACATTTCACTGACTCTTAAAGGAGAAGATGCTTGCCACCAATGGAGGGGATAAGTATTCCAGAGACATATTTAATGCTGCACAGTTATAAAATTCATGGTAAACCTGGAAAATGAATGCTATGAAATCAATGGGACAGAAAAAGCTATTTCAAACATGATGGAAAATTTTCTCTGCAGGTGAATTCCAAATAATATAAAAACATAGAAAAAATTTTAGAAAAGTTAAATTACCATCAAACACCACAATAACAATATTGCACCCAAGATCCACCAACAAATACCAAAATTAGTGAGTAAAACTTTAAGGAGAAACAAA
Source organism: Pedetes capensis (assembly GCA_007922755.1). Taxonomy (NCBI): domain Eukaryota; kingdom Metazoa; phylum Chordata; class Mammalia; order Rodentia; family Pedetidae; genus Pedetes; species Pedetes capensis. Next base: position 17,520 of record VMDO01018064.1, read on the forward strand.
ATACTTGCACAGTATCAAATTGTTTCCCATCAGTTATATATTAATTACTATGTGGTTTTAAACTATCTCAAAACTTTGATACTCCTCCTTCCAGGAGATGTAGCATAATTTTCTTTCCCTTAAGTCAGAGCTAAATTTAGTAACTCACTTCTAATGAACCAAGCATGGGAAGAGAAAATGGGAATTTGATAGTAGAGAAATGTGGCAGACACTGCCTTTTAATCAAACAATTAAGTTGAACATCACCAGTAATAATTCATGTTGATAATCATGTACTCCACTCTGATGGGATAAGAATGGTACTCTAATTCTGTAGTAGCCTTCCCAAAATTCCACAATGCCAGTCTCATCATGAGAAAACCGGAACTAAAGGACAGTCTACAAAACACCTGATCTGTACTTTGCAAAAGTATCAAGGTCTTTAATGAATGAGATACTATCCTATATTGGCAATTGATGTGATATGACAACAAAATGCAACATTTAATACCCTGGACTTAATCTTGGGACAGAAAAAGGACACTAGTAGAAAAAAAATGATTAAAATTCAAATAAAGTCTAAACATTGTACAAATGCTAATTTCTTAGTTCTATGGTTATTGTCAGGTGCCATCGAGTCGGCATCCGACTCATAGCGACCCTCATAGGGTTTTCAATGGCAGACTGTTTCGGGATTGCCTTGGGAGTGGATTGCCAGGCCCTTCTCCCATTTTTGTGGTGCTGGGAATTGAACTCGGGACCTCAGAGACTGCAGCGCAGCGCTCTACCCACTGGGCCAAATCCCAGCCCTCTATGGTTATAGAAAATATTAACATAGGGAAAAAGAATGAGAAGGACTCAAGAACTCTCTAGGCTATCTTTACAACTCTTCTATAAACCTAAAAATATTTTAGAATAAAAGTTAAAAAAAAAAAGAATGGACCATCAATTTTGGTAATGTACATATGTATATATACACATTGACCAGAATCATAGTGACCCTCATGGGGTTTTCAGTGGCTGATTGTTTCAGGAGTAGGTTGCCAGGTCCTTCTCCCATTTTTTGCAGTGCTGGGAATGGAACCCACGGCCTCGGAGAGTGCAGAGTAGACCTCTACCAAGTGAGCTAAACCCAGCCCAGTTTACATTGGGCTTAATTTTAATTGTCTCCCCATTTCAGGAGAAAGTAGCACAGAAGATAATATCAAAATGAGAACATGTGCACATGCGCACTCACACACATTGACAATGATCACAACAACTAACAGCTAACAAATACAAATCTAAAGAATTCAAATAAGCTAAGAAGTGTAGATAACGACAAAGAGTTTAAAGAGAAGACAGTCACAAAGTTAGAGAATAGTGATTAATATTGATTACCCAATTTGAAAAAATCTTATGTTTTAATATATTAACATGTTAAACAGAAAGCCTTTCATGACTATTTTCTGAAGGAAGACCTTACTGAAATAGAAGAACAGAAAGGATTAAAGTAGAACTTCTGTCCCTATAGGGTAGAAAAGTGTGTAATAAGGCACGTGACACAAGCAAATCTCCTCCTGTTTATCATTATGCAGTATCTGGATCAAATTGTGTTCTGGTTATAATTAAGTAGATTAAAATAAGACAACATATAGATTAATTGTCTTTACATCACTTAATAGATATGGAAACTTTCCAATATATGGTGCTAATACCTTAAAAATGTGAAAATCTGAGTTATAATGCTTTTTATTTCATTTTTTCCTTTTTTTGTTTCTTTATTATTTGAAATTCTAAATATTTTTAAAAATCTTTTCATGACTCGATTTTCTCTGTATTATTTCCTGTGACTCTGACTAATGTGATGATAGTCTTTGCTATAAAACCAATGTAAATTAGTGGCAAATAGTTATATTAATATACAAATTATATTTTGCCTTAATTATTTCTGTATTCTTTCTATTTGATACCATCTCTTCCCAGAAATGATTTGCTCTGTTACAGTTTTCTATTCTTATGGTTTTAAAGTCAATTGATTAATATTTCATTAAGTATATTTCAACAGAGTCACAGTAGAAAAAATCTTTTTCATCTCTCACCTTGAAATTTTGCCAAAGTGAAAGGAATGTTAACTCCAATTTAGCTTTAACTAACTAGACAACAGTAAGTGCTGAGTCAAAACAGAGAGACTTGTTCTCCCTAAGTTCTTACAGTTTACAGTACTCTCACACAGGTTGAAAAGACTTCATTTGGGCACAGGAAGGTTTACATTTGCTTTCTTTTCCTCCTAAAAATGAAGCAATTTATCTTGGACAAAAGTGATATTGTTCTGTGAAACTCATTTTGCTTACATTTTGAATAATATTTCAGATGTGAGGGGCAGACAATGTGCACAGACTAAATGAATGAAGTTACCAGTAATAGCAGATGGGAACTGAAGCCATTTTTGCCTAAACGTAATCATTTAAGAGGGGCAGGACAGTATGGCAGATTAATCTTCTCTATTAATGAGTCTGAAATTATTCTAGAAAGTAATAACAGACAGGGATAAAACAAAGAGAGACGAAACATACCAATTGTGGGTCATCATTATTTCAAATTGAAACAATCATGCAGTGGATGTGGTTCTCAATTCATTTTGCAAGTGTGCCAAAAGTAAATTTTAATTTTATCACATTATTTTACTTGCTGTTTAAGCCCCTAATCTACTACAGGAATAGTAAAAAATCTAATCTCAGTCAGTCTGGTGCTATCCCTTTTCCCAAATCAGGTCTAAATCAGAGTACGCACCTAGTATAAAGGATTGAAGGGTACAAACCAGTTGGGTCTTAATTGTCCTTTCTAAGTGATATCTGTTCAGACACTCACCCATGTCATCCTTAGACCTTCATCTTCAGAGATAATCAGGGACACTTCCCTGTTTTTAGCCACTAGGTCCCTTCAGATCTAAATAATTTTACCCAGTCAAAGCCCTGGGTGATAGAAATTATGCAGCCTGCCCTAGGGCATGACCTGCCCCCTTTGACTTTGCCAATGGCCTTCTCTACCTGAACTCATTATGAGGCAGTTTAGGTCTCACTATAGCCTTGAGGGCTGAGAATCCACTTTCCCTCAGATCCCACAAACCAATCTTGAGGTTTTCTGCCTTTTCTTGATCATTGGGACTGGGGTTTGGCTCAGTTGGAAGAGTGTCGCTCTGCACTCTCTAAGGCCCTGGGTTTGATTCTCAGCACCACAAAAGTGGGAGAAGGATGTGGCAATCCTGAAACAATCAGCCATGAAAACTCTATGAGTAGCAGAGAAGCACTGACATAGTGCCAGGCATGGCATAATGTCCAGGGGTGTTTCCTTCTCTTGCACATAGAGTCACTATGAGTCAGACCTGACTCAACGGCACCTAACAACAACAACTTGATCACTATTTCTCATTTCACTCTCCCACCTTGAACAATGTTTCCTTGTCTATCAGGTACTAGGGAATATAAAGGTGCAGAGATGAAAAGATTGACTCTCCCAAAACTCACTAAGCTTAAGTAATCATTCACGTAATTTTTAAAGTGTAGTTCCTCTGTAAACAGAATCAGCACTAGAACTTGTTAAAAATTCCACACTCCAATTTATGAATCAGAAACTCTGGGACCAGGGAAAGGGTTACATAATCCATGCTTTAACAAGCTATCCACGTAATTCTAAAGCACATTAAATCTGACAACTAGTGATTTATTCTACTATAAGCCAAAATAGGGCCTTTTTTTCCCCTAAGTACTGCTTTTAAAGATGATAATCATGAAGAGAAACCACTTCTTTTTCTTTAATTTCCTTTACTTTCCATTCTGTCAAACCCTTCTCCTGGGCAACTAACAGAATATTCTAGATGTTTGAAAAGGAGGTGGCATATGGAGATAACAATTATAAAATAAAAAGACCTACTTGTAATTATTTAAATTATCCCTTTAAAATCTTGATGAAAAGTCAAGACTCACATCCCTAATTAAAGCAAAAAAATATTAAAACCTTTTATAGACCATTGTCAATAGATATAGAGATTAATATAGACATTTTTCATCTTGTTGATGGACAGCAAGGATTTTCAGCTTAATATGCTTTAAAATGTTTTAGAAGATAATTTAAAATTCAAATTGCCAAATCTGACCTAAAAGATTCTGACTCTGAAATATTCATTTTTTTAACAAAGACCATGAGTACCATACATAGATCATGGGTCACAGATAGAACAATATTTAGATAGTCCTTGCTCAGCTATAAAGTGTGTGTATATAAATGTTTGTATATATATTTACTACTAAATTCCTTTGCCTCTTCAGAAAATATTTCAGCCAAGCATACTCTATTTAAATATAAAACGTCAAACATTCCTGAGTAATTGTTCAGTCAATAAAGTTGGATTTTCTTGAACATTCTATAGTTATTCTTCACTAATAGAACTTTTGAACCAGAGTCATTTTAATTAAACATATTTCTTTTCCTTCTGAAAAGACATTCACAGATCACCAGCTTTTTCTTAATGATTTAAAGTCAGGTACAATATCTCTTTACCTTGTATCCAAAAGTTATTGATACAATGCTTTGCACATAGTAGATACCACCCAAATCCTTAAGGACTGAATGTGGAGGTCCTCAGGATGAGACTCTAAGGCTTTTCTGGAACTTGGCAATTTGTCTGGCTCAACTAGGATTTTAGGGATATTTGAAGTATAACTCAAGGTGGTTGTACTTTTCATTCATTTAAAAAAATAATTCCCCCCAAATCTTCCTTGAATGTACCAAATGACAAAATTATCTTTTTTTTTTTTTTTCAGTACTAGGAGTTGAACCCTGGGTCTCACACATGCTAGGGAAGTGCTCTACTACTGAGCTGAGCCCCCAACCCCCTCGCCCTTTATTTTGAGACAGGGACTCATTAAGTTGTACAGGCTGCCTCTGTGACATCAACCCTACAATCATCCTGCCTTGACCTCCCAAGTCACTGGGATTACATTATTTTATGAGAAAATTTGCCCTTAGGTTCAATAAACTGAGGAGAAGCAATTCTGCCTCAGGGGCTGGGATAATCAAATACTAACATTTATTGAGTTCTTATTGCATCAAGAACCATTGCAACAAATGGACACCAAAATTACCCAAGCTAATAAAATAAAAAGAAAAAGCAATGTGAGAATTCAACTGAAACTAAAGAGGTAGGACTGGCTTTAAGAAAAGTCTGACTGATTTAGTAACTCAATCCATAAGATCAAAGACAGATTTCTTTCATTTTCTCTTTCTTTCTACTTATGATGAACTCTTGGTAACTTTCTACACTAATATAAACATAGTTACCAGCTGCCCTTGTGACTTCCTCCCTCTATGAAGGAGGAAGACATTGTTTTCCAACACTTCAAGAATTCCTGAATTTTATTTTAATTGTTTCAATTCAGAATACAGGTTCATCCTTAAACCTAGTAGGGGATAAACTATAGCCGGGTATGTGGTGAATTTCACACAAAGGACATAAAGTCAATGAAATCACAGATGTTCACCACTACTTCCGTGTACTGCAGTAGACAATTTTTGCTCATTATGAAATGTTAAGTATCAAACAGAAGAGGCAATATTCTAATTTTATTAATAAGAAAAGTGAATTTTCAAAATTATGCTAATTTATAATATAAAACAACAATCAGCTATTTAAGTGTACCATTTAGTGACATTTAGTACAGTCACAATGTTGTGTGACAATTACTACCTGATTCTAGAAGTTATTCATCATCCCAAATATAAACTCAGAACTCATTTAAAAATAACTTCTCATTTCTCCATTCCTCTATCCATTAGAAGCTTTCTTGTATTTTTTATATTTATTAATTTGCCTGTACTAGGAAACTTATGTAAGTAGAATCAAACAATATTTGTCCTCCCAAGTTTGACTTACTGCATTTAGCATGTTTTCAAGATTCATCTATGTGATAGTATGCATCATAATTTTATTCACTCATGAGACTGAATAATATTTCATTGTACACATATAGCACATTAAATGTTATTTATTCAACTATGGATGGACATTTTGGTTGTCTTTTATCTAGCTTTTATTTATTGTGAATAGTGCTATTGTGAATATTGGTATATAAATATCTATTTGAAAACTTACTTTCAAGCCAGTCCTGGTGGCTCATTCCTGTAATCCCAGCAACTCAAGAGGCCATGATAGGAGGGATGCAAGTTCCAGGCCAGAAGCAGCCTCAACAATTTAGCAAGACTCTGTCTCAAAATAAAAAATATAGGCTGAGGGTACAGTTCAGTGGTACTGGAAAGAAAGGAGAGGAGAGGATAGAGAAGGAGAGGAGAAGAGAAAGAAAAATCTGCTTTTAGTTGTTTTGTTTATACATCTAGAAATGAAATTGTTGAATCTTATGATAATTCTATGTTTAACTTTTTGAGGAAAACAGTCCTCCACAGCAACTGTTCCATTTTACATCCTCACCAGTAACACAAGTATTTTCATGTTCTGGCAATCTTACCAACATTCACTGTTTTCTTTCTTTCTTTTTTTTCTTTTTTTTTTTTTTTTTTAATTTTTTGAGACAGGCTTTCGCTAAATTATGCAGACTGCCGCTGGTCTTGAACTTGCAATCCTCCTACCTCTGCCTCCTAAGTAGCCAGGATTACAGGCATGCACCCTGACGCCCAGCTGTTATTTTTTTTTTTAATAATAGTTATTCAAATTTATGTGAGGACCTGCAGTTGTAACATTGTGGCGTCCAATATCGTCAGATTTCCAAAGCTAAGCAGGGTCAGGCCTGGTTAGTACTTGGATGGGAGACCACCTGGGAACACCAGGTGCTGTAGGCGTGGGAGAAGCACCTGGCAACCTCTCCCAAAATCAATCAGCCATTGAAAACCCTATGAATAGCAGAGCAGCACTGACAATAGTGTTTCACCTGTTGTAGGTAGGGTGGCTATGAGTTGGATACTGATTCCAGGGCACCAAACAACAACAACAAATTTACATGAAGTGGTATCTCATTTTGGTTTTTAATTGCATTCTCCTGAAGACTGCTGATAATGAACATGTTTTCTTATGCTTGTTGGCCATTCATATGTCTTCTTTGATGAAATGTCTATTAAAGCCTTTTGCTCATTTGGGATTTTGGGGAGGAGGTTGTTTTGTTTTGCGGTTTTGTTGTTTTCTTTTGGAGTTTTTTTGTTTGATTGGGTTTGGTTCTTATTTCGTTTTTTTTGTTTTTGTTTTTGTTTATTCGTTGAGAGAAGTGAGATTTGTAGAATCTGCAATTAGCCCAAGATTGTCCAATGTGTAAGTGGCAAAAATAGCCTGGAAAATCCATGGGACAGTCTACCAAGTCCTTGCTGTCTCTGAAATTCCACAAATCCTACTTATAACCCAATGCCTGCTTACCCAATGTTCATTCTCTCACATACTGTGGACTCAATCCAAGAGGGAAAACAAACATTTATAAACTATAACAGGTGCTGCTGTCACCATAAACACCCCTCAAATAACAAACTGTGACATTGCTGCTATAAAAATGATAAGCAACCCCCCAGGTACTAGCCCAATTTTATGGCTTTCATTAAGAAATAGAAGCCCTTCAAAGGTTATTATTTTCTTTAGGTAACTCTTTTTCCACATAAAATTCTGACTGCCATAAATATGTTTTCAGGTGGTTTCCCTCAACACAAATGAATACTAAACCTGAAATTCAGTGGACAGAAAGTGTGCTACTGGAAAGCAGGCAATAAGGAAAAATCCTATAAAGCAAAAATATGAATTCAGTTTTTTCTTTGACTCCAGTTTTCTATATGAAGGAAGAAATATACACAATAAAGCATTATACTTAAGAAAATTGTTTGAAGCCAGGAACAATAGCACATACTTGTAATCCCAGTGACTCAGCAGAAGGGAGAGGCAAGAGGATCTCAAGTGTGAGGCCAGAGGCAGCCTGTGTAATTTAGTGAGACCCAGTCTCAAGATAAAAAATAAAAAAGGAGCTGGGGGTACAGCCCAGTGGTGGAGCACTTGCCTAGCATGTGCAAAGCCCTGGCATGGGGAGAGGGAGAGAGAAAGGAAGGGCAGGAAGGAGGGAGGGAGGGAGGGGAAGAGGAGGAAGGAAGGAAAGAGAAGAAAGAAAGGAAGGAAAGAAGGAAGGAAGGAAGGAAGGAAGGAAGGAAGGAAGGAAGGAAAGAAAGAAAGAAAGAAAGAAAGAAAGAAAGAAAGAAAGAAAACTGAAGCCAAGACTCTTTTTTTCTTGTCAAGGCAAATATCAGATGATTTAATATGCATGAAAATAATTTACAGATTAGCTCTAAATCATTTGTAGGGAACTAAGATCATCTTTTTATGTGGAAATAAATATTTTCTAGAGAGAGAGAGCCAGCTTGATTCTGGCTGTGGAGACACTAGTGTAGAAGGAGACTTTGATACTAGTGCCCAGAAAAAAAGAATTATGGTACATCACAAAAAGAGTTGCTCAGGCTTTAAAGAAGGGGGCCAAAGAGGAGTCTCATTTATAATTGCTGCCTGAGAGCGTGCAGACAACAGTGGCGCTCAGGATGAACAAGGAGGGAGCCTCTCATCTGCTCCTCAGCAGGTGGCAAAAGGACATCACTTCATCCATCTGCAGATTAATAGGGTTATAGCTTAGTTTGAGGTCTTCTACCCAATTCCCATGAAAAAAGTGACTATTATCCAAGCAACAATGAAGAAGGTCACTGGAAGGGTAATTACATACTCAGTCAAAAGCCAACCAAAAAAAAACAAAAAGCAAACTGGAACAATAAAAATAAGGTAATAAAATAATTTATTGCTTGGTATTTCCAAGAGTGCTTCTTAACAGGTTGAGCTATTTTTAACCAGCAGTTTATTTTCCAACTGTAGGTACAGCTTTAACAATTAAGTATGAGCACATTCATTTAGGAAAATTGCATAAAGGAGCATCTTTGCCTTTGTTGTCTAGAGACTGAAAGAGTTCAAGTCAAGAGTGAAAGTGGCCAGGAGACAACATGTGCTTACAGAGAGTATCACATACCTCAAGGAGGCCAAATCTAAAAAGCCTCCCAGAAGTTTGCACTGTAAAGATCCTTTACAACTTTTCAATCTACTGACTGCTAGAACTAGTTTTCTTCATGCAAAAATCTTCCCAGCCTCTCCGGACTTATGCTTGTGATTTTCCCTCCTATATCAGTCCTTCTTGGCATTGTCCCTTTGATGGGGCAACTCCAAACATGTAGATAATAAAGGGCCTCAAAATCTCCTTACCAGAAGACATCTGTGTTTATATAGAGACCATCATTTAGCTCTTGCCTCTCTCTAGTATACATTTAAAATTTGATGATTAGAGATAATAAACATTTAAGTTGTTAGACATATGTTACCACCAATAATTCAAAGTTCCCAATGCAAAAAATAATGATAAAAGTGTGTTTTGACCCTCGCCATCTATAAGAGTAAGTATGCAAAGTCCCTAGCAAAGTGCTTGGCACTTATGAATTCCTGCCATCATCTCAAATATTGGAATTATTCTTGGAACTATCTGAGTCACTCACAAAATCAGTCTCAGCACTTTAGTTAACCCAATCTTGATCAATAACCTTATCCATCAACCTTGGTTCCAAATGCCTATTTTCTCAAATTCAAGTGTTGTTCATCACATGTGGATTTTTCAATTACTAACTTGTGTTGGATATCTTTATAAATGCCTCAGGTGAATTACTGAAGAATAAATAGTTCAAAAGCAGTTGACAATAAAGGGAACATCTTTTGGTGAATAAATATGTTTCCCCAAAGAGAGATTACTTTGAAAGTTAGCTCATCTTTAGACTTCATGTTTTTCTATATTACTTTGAGCATAATATCAAGGATTTGCTAGACATATTTTTATATTAGCACTAACTGAGCCCAGTTCCTCTTAAACATACAGATGATAAAAGATGGTAAAAGTTTAGTCAAGGAAAACTGATTTGACATTTACCAAATCTAATTTCGGATATAGCCATGATCTCATTAATTTCAGAATATACATTCATAAGCAGAAATGAGAAGGAGGAGGAGGAGAAGGAGGAAGAGGCATTTTGTCAATGGTATAGCCTAGGTGGTTTTGGCTGGATATTGGTTTAAAATGATACATGTGCATTAACTACTATCATGGTACAATAACATATTCATTATTTATAATTATTATTCACAAGTTACAGATGGAGGGGAGAAATAATATTTTATAACTTAACAGAGAAATATTTTTCCCAAAGTTGGTAAGTTATTTAAATATGAGCAGTCAGACTCTAGAGATCATTCTTTTAATTATAATGCTATATTTTCTTATAATAATTTATATACTTGGTAATGCAATATTAATATAAATAGAGATAGAGTATGATACATAGATTTATCCCTAAATTTCTTACATCATTCCCATAGTCTTCTTACTCAATTGACTTTGTTGCTGTTGTTAGGTGTCATCAAGTCAGTGTCTGACTCACAGTGACCCTACATACAACAGATGAAGCAGTATTGTTACTGCGGGTCTGCTATTCATAGGGTTTTCAATGGCTGATTGTTTTTGGGGAGTGGGCTACCAGGTCCTTCTCCCAAGCCTACATCACCTGGTGTTCACAGGCAGTCTCCTATCCAAGTACTAACCAGGCCTGACCTACTTAGCTTCCGAGATCTGACAGGATTGGATGCCACAGTGGTACAGCTGCAGGCAAATTGACTTTAGCAGATACATACGTTTTAAAGATTTCCCAATATAAACAAATGATTGTATAAATCATTATTATTTGTTGTTAGGTGCTATCAAATCGTGTCTGCCTCATAGTGACCTTCATAGGGTTTTTGATGTCTAATTTTTGGAGATTGTCTCAGGAGTGAGCTGCCATGTCCTTCTCTGGTTTTTGCAGTGGTGGAGATTGAACCCAGGAACTCAGACAGTGCAGAGCAGCACTCTACCAACTGAGTTAATCCCCAACCTGTGTAAATCATTAGTTTTTTTTAAGTTATATTCATACTTATTTAGAAATTATGCTATATATTTCATTTGCCTGACTTCTTCAAACTACATTTTATTAGCTTGAAAAGTTCAAGTACCACAATGTTTTCTAGGCCAGTATTCAGAAAATATAATAGCCCAAATGAGTGTTGCTTAGTATTGTAAAGCAAAGATATAGGCAATATTTCTAAAATACTTCTTATGTCTTCTCCTGGTAAAATATAATTGGATTTCCTTGCTCTAAATTCTATACTTTTAGAAATAAAGTGGTCCAGGGAAGCAGAACATGTATGAATTTGATGTCTGATATCCCTGAGTTCAAATTTAGATTCTGTCACTATCTAATATATTTCAGAAATTACTTGCTTCAACTTTCTCATCTTACTATGAGCCTAATATCACTTCATTGCTTACCACTTCCTTGCTGTGTTACTGTGGCCAGTTAATTAGATTTGTTCAAATTGCCAGCATCATATTCCTCAGTGGAATTAATAATTCTCAATGTCAGGCAGTTGGGGGTGGGATAGGAAGGGAGTGTCTGTTTCTCTTTCTAGTGAAAAAGTAGGCTGGGAATGATAGTCCAAGGAAAATAGGCTTTCTTTCCTGTTATTCCGTTTATACTGTTTTTCATATGCCTTTGTAGTCTACAGTATCTCTCGTGAGATTAATTTAATTTGCTTTTAAAGAGTTCTCCCATATCAATAACAAAAACATTAAACACAACCAGATATAATAGCATCTCCCAAAATGTCCTGGCAGCCACAGTAAGTAGCTGCCTTGCTCCATCTCCTTTTTTCTAACCCAGGATAATTTATAACAAAATCTTACTCAAGGGGATCAAAATAAAAGGTCACTCAGTGGATTTAGACTTGAAAGACCAAGAAAAGAATCATTCAGAGAATAGCTGAGACTAGTCTCAGGAAATTCAGATTTAGAACTATTCCAAGTTATCACTGCTTCACAGAGCCTTAGGGGTGCCATGATTAACATGAAATATTTTGGAACCATTGATGTCTCATCACATGATAGACTAAGCAGAACATGATGTCAGGAGCTAAAGACTTAAAATTGCTCTGATTAGTAATGGTGTATTTCAGGTTCACAACAGATTCCTGCTAATTATTTATTATTAATAAAACCATTTGTCTTTGTATAGTAAAATTTGGCATGAGTTAAAAGATGTTTTGGCTCAAGACATAAAGCAAGAAAAAAAAGATGAGCTCATTCTATCTCATTCTTTAAAAAAGAAGAGAAAGAAAGGAAGGAAGAAAGAAAGAAAGAACCAAATATGAAGTATTAAGAACACTTCAAAAAATTTCTAGGAAGCATAAACAAGCAAGGAACAGAAAATATCCAAATCACCACGTACACTGGCTTAGGTTCAAGGGGATGGTATTTTTACATCATTTTTATTTTCATATTGGAATCCCAATACTCCTGTGGCCAAGTTTTAAAGTAAACTATAAGATTTTTAGTACTGTTATAATAAAGGTAGATTTTCTTCTCAAATCTGATAATTAACAATATGCAAATTAAATTAAAAATATCCATTTAATTTTATTTTATAAATTCTGATTTAGAATGATACCTCTGTACAAATAGTACTCAAAAATGTTTCTGTAAATTTTAGTTCTTTCACATTTCACTTTATAAGATTCTAATATGAATATTCATTAAGGCCCAGATTCATTACGTCAATAGAGAATTCACTAAGACTATCTTTAAGAAGACAAAAGACAGGGATTTTGGTTTTCTGGTACATATGTGAAGGAAGACATGTAATTATGAATACTCATAGAAGATAAAACCTTGATAATAACTTTACCTAGAAAGAAAATAGGAGAAAAATATTATTGGTAGTACAAGGAAATTCTTTTTTGTAATTGTAATATTTGAGTAATATTTAAAATGAGTGCTGTCCATATATCCCACAGTACTAGATTTGGGGAACACTACAATTAAATGCACAGTTATATTTTAGAAGGTAGCCAATGAATACCAAATCATTTTCAAGTAATATTGTATAAATCATTTCAGGCCAAAAACTTACCTTGCATCTCTGAGATAAACATAAAATAAAATGATGACTCCTTATTAAACTTGTAGAGACACCAGCAAAGGAACTGTTGTTAGGTGCCATCCAGTCAGATCCAACTGATAGAGACCCATATAGGGTTTTCAGTGGTTGATTGCTTCAGGAGTGAATTGCCATGTCCTTTTCCCATTTTTACAGTGCTGGAGATCGAACCCGGGTCCTCAGAAGTGCAAAGCACACTCTACAACCAAGCTAATCCATAGCCATAGCAAAGGAAGTATGCATCTTCTTCTGTCAACATGACATTATTGGGTGATGTGATGTCCATCTGTCTGTGGGAGTGCTTAATGATTTTTTTGTCATCAACATTTATTCTTTAGACTCTATTCTAAATTGCTTATTTTCTTTGATATTGGAGTTGTATCTAGTTTCTGCTTTAGCTGATTTACATCGGGAGACCATGTTGTTTAACCTGATGTAAACAAAAGTAGTACACTAGACTTTAAATGTGCCACCTCTTTATTGTGTCCAGTACTTTATATTATTGTACTTATTCTATTTATTAACATATTATTGTTATATTATTTTATAATAATATTCTATTTATATTATTCTATTGAATTTAGATCTATTAACAACTATTAACATTATCTTAACATTATCTATTTTTGTCAGATTAGGAGATGTAGCCTCAAAGGTTATTTTACTTGTTGGACATCCCACCACAAGACATACTGATAATTACTGGTGACTGGAATGCAAAAATTGGAAACCAAGAAGAAGGCTCAATATTTGGAAAATACGGTCTTGGTGACAGAAATCATGCTGGAGATAGCATGATAGAATTATGTCAGACCAATCACCTTTTCATAACAAATACATTTTTACACCAACATAAACATCAACAATACACATGGACTTCACAGATGGAAAATACAGGAACAAAATTTATTATATTTGGGGAAAGAAATGATGGAGAAGCTCCATGACAAATGTCAGAACAACACCAGGTGCTGATTGTGGATCAGACCATCCACATCTCATATGCAAGTTTAAACTGAAACTGAAGAAAATTAGAATAAGTGTGTAAGAGCCAAAATATAACCTTGAGTATATCTCACCTGAGTTCAGAGACCATCTCAAGAAAGGTTTAATGCTTTAGACATAAATGACAGAGGACCAGATGAGTTGTGGCATGACATGAAAGATATCATTCATGAAGAAAGCAAAAGGTTATTTAAAAGACAGGAAAAAATGAAAAGACCAAATTACATGTGAAAAGAGACTCTGAAACATGTTCTTGAATGTAGCGCAGCTAAAGTAAAAGGAAGACATGATGAAGTTAAGGAACTAAACAGAAAATTTCAAAAGGCAGCTTGGGAAGACAAAAACAAATATTATAATGACATCCAAAGAGCTGGAGGCAGAAAACTGAAAGGGAAGAACACACTCTGTGTTTCTCAAGCTTAGAGAAGTGAAGAAAGAATTCAAGCCTCCAGTGGCAAAAATGAAAGATTCTACAGGGAAAATATTAAATGATGCAGGAAACATCAAAAGAAGATGGAAGGAATACACAGTCATTATACAAAAAAGAATTGGTAGATGATCAACCATTTCAAGAGGTTGCATATGAAGAGGAACCAATGATATTGGAGGAAAGAGTGGAAACTGCCTTGAAATAACTGGAGAAACACAAGTCTCCAGGAATTGATGGAATACCAATAGAGATGTTTCAACAAACAGATGCAGCACTGGAGGAGTTCACATGTTTATGCCAAAAGATTTGGAAAAAAAAGCTACCTGGCCAACTGACTGGAAGAGATCCATATTTGTGCCTATTCCCAAAAAAGGGGATCCAAGTGAATGTGGAAACTATCGAACAATATCATTAATATCACACACAAGCAAAATTTTACTAAAGATCATTCAAAAGTGATCATTAAAAAGTAGTATATAGACAGGGAAATGCCAGAAAATTAAGCCAGATTCAGAAGAGGGCAGGGAACTAGGGACATCATTGCTGATATAAGGTGGATATTAGCCGAAAGCCAACTGACTATGCAAAGGCTTTTGATTTTGTGGATCATAACAACTTATGGATAATACTCCAAAGGATAAGAATACCAGAGCTCCTAATTGTACTCCTGAGGAATCTGTACATGAATCAGGGGGCAATTGTTTGAATAGAACAAGGAAACACTACCTGGCTTAAAGTTGAGAAAGGTGTGCTTCAGGGGTGTATACTTCCAACATATCTTTTCAATTTGTATGCCGAGAAAATAATCCAAGAAGCTGGACTTTATGAGGAAGAATGCAGCATCAGAATTGCAGAAAGACTCATTAACAACCTGTGTTATGCAGATGACACAACTCTGCTTGCTGAAAGTGAAGAGGATTTAAAACATTTACTGATGAAGATCAAAGAACATAGCCTTCAGTATGAATTTTGACTAAACATTAATAAAACAAAAATCCTTAGGACTGGGTCAGTATGCAACTTCACAATAAAGGGAGAAAGGATTGAGGTTGTCCATGATTTTGCCTTATTTGGCTCTACAATCAATACCTGTGGAAGCAGCAGCCAAGAAATCAAAAGACACATTGCCTTGGGAAAAGCTGTGACAAAAGATATCTTTAGAGTATTGAAAAGTAAAGCTGTCATATTGAAGACAAAGATGCACCTGACTCATGCCATGGTATTTTCAGTCACATCATATGGTTATGAAAGCTGGACATTGAACCAGGGAGACAGGAGAAGAACTGATGACTTTGAATTATGGTGCTGGAGTTGTCTATTAAATATACCATGTACTGCCAAAAGAACCAACAGATCTATCTTAGAAGTGCAACCAGAGTGCTCCTTGGAAGCAAGGATGGGTAGACTGCATCTTACACATTTTAGACATGTCTGTCAGGAGAGACCAATCCCTGGAGAAATACATCATGTTTGAAAGAGTGGCAGGTCAATGAAAAAAAGGAAAACCTTCCACCAGATGGATTGACACCTTGTCTGCAACAATGGTCTTAAACATAAATAAGATTGTGTGCCTTGCACAGAATTGGAGAATTTTTCCATCTGCTGTACATAGGGTCACTACGAGTCAGACTCAACTTGATGGCCCCTAAAAACAACACTATCCTTGGTTCCATTTAAAGACAAAAAATGCCGAATTCAAAATAAAATATGTAAAGTATTTCAAAACAAACTCTTACTGAATATTATCTGAATATTATGATATTAAGCAAATGGCTATATGTGTTAGATGTTGGAGGTTGTGAGAGTGGGTGGTTATGAGGTGGTAAAGGATTCATATACCTGACATTTTTGCTAATTTTTGATGCATACTTTCTCAATAAATAGGAAAACTAAAATAATTTGATCATACATTGATATCTGTATGTATGGCATTTAACAACATACATGTGCATATAAATATGCATATACAATTGCATATATAATAGAGATACATAACTTATAAAAATATAAAGACTGGCATGGTGGCTCATGGGTACCTGTAATCCCAGTGACTCAGAAGGCAAAAGCAGGTGGATTGCAAGTTCAAGGCCAGAGGCAGCCTCTGGAACTTAGTAGGACCCCATCTTAAGATAAAACATAAAAATGGGATTGAGGATGCAGCTCAGTGGCAGTGCTTGCAAAGTATGTGCAAGCCCCTAGGTCCAATCCCTCAGCACCACACACACAAGAAAATATATATAATATGTAAAATTATATAGCTACCACTTATAAAAATAGACACTTTGTTCTGCGAATGTGTCCAGTGTTTTACATATTATTGCCTTTATTCTATTCATTAGAATATTATTCTTTTATAATCATATATTGCCTGCAGCTATAGCCCTGTGGTATCCGATCCCATCAGATCTCGGAAGCTAAGCAGGGTTGGGCCTGGTTAGTACCTGGATGGGAGACCGCCTGGGAACACCAGAAGCTGTAGGCTGGGAGAAGGACCTAGCAACCCCCTCCCAAAAATCAATCTGCCATTGAAAACCCTATGAACAGCAGAGAAGCACTGACAATAGTGTTTCCCCTGTTGTACAGAGGGTCGCTATGAGTCGGATACTGACTCGACGGCACCTAACAACAACAACAAATAATCATATATTGTTCAATAATATTAATAATATTCTATTTATATTATTCTATTGAATTGAAATCTATCAACAACTATTGAAGTAGAACTTAACATTATCTATTTTTGTCAGATTAGGAGATATAGGATCAAAGGTATTTTACTTGTTGGACATCACACCACAAGGAGGTGGCAGAGCCAATATTAGAATTAATATCACCTGGACTCTGTTGCCTGATCATAGAAGTGGTTAAAACAACCATCTATGATTTAATTCTATTTACCTTGAACCCACACAGACAAAGATGAATGTCTACATTAGCTATGATAAGCCACAATTATTGTTTTCATGGTCTGCCATACAAAAAGAAATTTGACTCTCAATACCATGGCCAACCTCAGATCTGTTTTCAATAGAGCCATATCTAAGTGCTAAATTGATTCTAAGGATAGATTTTAATGAGAATAATACATTAGGTATCACTTAATACCCAAGACTTAATACTACAAACAGAATTCTGTGTATTGACAATTTTAATATTGACATTCCTTACCCATTTGGGTGGGATTTTACTAAAAATGGTCTGATCTACAACTGCCATTAACACTGGACACCATAAGAATTTTCAGTAGCAGTGAACATTAATATGACCTCAAATATCATTGCATAAATAATGACTATTAAGGACTAAAGAAAATAATATACTTTATGGAAATATGAATAATTTAAGGATATTTTGTGCAAGTTTATTTTTATGAACTAGGATACAGGCTGGTTGAGGTTTTTTATCCTCACTCTGTTGTTTTAAAGAAGCACTTTTACAGGTTAATTGAATATTGTGTGTTATCTTGTGACCATTTGACATGGAGAATTTCAAACATGTTCATAAGCAAGGATATGTGCATAGGCACGAAAATGAAATGATTGCTTTGGTTCTTTTCCCAAACCCACCTTGGCAAAAAGTCTTTCTCACCCTAAAGCTCCACATCTGCAATTGAAAAATAATTACTTTGTTGCCAAGTCATTGTGCATATTCCAGGGCACCAGCCAAGATCTAGTATTGGCATCATTAAGTGAAAAGTATTGTACTGTTAAATACTGTATTTCCCTGCTTCATTTTGCCAATCGTTGATGTCACTAGTATCCTGTTCTTTAGGAAACTTAATTAAATTCTTTCATTCATATAATCAACATTTGTGCTTCCAACCACACTGTAAATAGAGTCATTCTTTGTCTAGCAGCTGTGAGAACTTTTTACCCCATCCCCTCACAGAAACAGAGGAGAAAAAAAGTGCCTTTAACACTTAAATAATGAAATCCTGTTTGAGATAGCATTCATTGGCATCATGCAATTCTAACAGTAAAGCTTAATACTCAGAGTTATTCATGGCAAGCGAGTATCTAAGTCAGTCAAAACTCATTCTCTTATCCAGACAGAGAATATAGATATTGCTAGGGATATGGATCAAACCAAAATCATACACTCATATTTTTAGATTACAATTAATATAAAATGAGGAATCTTAATTACAGACATACCTTTGAATAAATCAAAACCAAATATTTGTAATTTTATAGCATCTTGGTAAAAACAGATGTAAATGTCAACATGTGTGTGACAGACAGTAGGATATGTTTTCTATTTTTAATTTTTTTGGTCAATATATCCCTACTGTTCAGCAGCTCATATAAATTTATGATAAAAAGGTATTCTGGCTCTCTGCCCCTCTTTCCCTGCCTTCCTCACTCCATATTCCTCTTGTACACATGGTCACATGTACACAGATATACATACATATGTACTTTTTAGGCCATTTAAAAAACCAAAATGTCTATACTATTCTTAGGTCAATCTCTTTATTACCTATTCATCCTGAATAATCATAATATAATGTGTATTTGGAGATCTTGGATGAAATTGCCAATTGGAATTTTCAAAAAGATTTTTATAAACATTTACAATATTTATGGAAATACTGATCTTTGATTTTGGAGTACCTTAGAAACTAGGATATAATTTTAAACCACACATTTATTGCTGTGGTACTCCTTCCATTTATATAATCCCTATAAAAAACAAGAGCCATGTACTAGAAAAACGCACTTATAAGATTCAGTCTTACCATCTATTTAGCATATCACTCGACTATTTGCAGCCAGCCAAAGTGGCAAGGCCAAAGACTATTTGCTTTATATGTCTTTCATATTTTTGATAGTATAACTATTTTAGATAATCTGTATGTTTAAAATGCTAAAGTATTGACATATACAGTTAAGTAAGCAATATCTAAACACAGTGATGTTACAAAATTCATGCCCTTCAAATGTCTTTCATTTGGATAGAATTATTCTTATGAACATAGCTTAAATTAATTGCAACTCACAATTTTTTCCTTTACGTGTACATAATCTTTTCTTCATCCTGACTTGGTTATAGTTTCTTCCAAAAGAGATTCAGACCCTTTTTGAATCCAGTTGTGTTTGATTTCCCCCTGCTGGATAGCCCCAAGCTAAAGAATGGCCCACTGCTTGCTTAATTATCTTTATAAACATACTTTTAGCACCAAATATATTTGGCATTTACTAAGAAAAACAAAATGTATACTTCTAAATATAGAAGGACAACAAAATAATCATCTACAGAATATGTATATTGATTAAGTCTGCTTGATATCCAAGTAGGGCACATGAAGCAACAAACTCTTAAGTCTATTACTTATTGAATGCAAAATTCTTCTCTGAGGCTTAGTTAATTAGAGTTCAGTACACATATTTCTTTGGATCAAATTCAAGGTAATGCTACATGTCTTGTTTTGAGGGAACAAACTTACTGTGAATGAATACAGGAATATTTTTCTCGAGCAATGGAACCAACTGTGCTTTTATTTCTTAATGGATTTTCTATTTTTATTCCAAAAATATGCAGCACTGTGCTTCTTATCACGTGTGAGAGGAAAACACAGTTTTCCAATGCCACTGCTGAAAATTAAATATTTCTCTCCAATCTGAGGCTTTACCATCACTCCCTGTCCAGGTGCTTATTTCTAAGACCACAGTCAGGTACCCCCAATGTGCATGTGCACAATATTTGTGATTCTAATATTAGAATTCTTTTCCTAAGATAAATATTGCAGTCATTAAACATCATATATATGTGTGTGTGTGTATATATACACACACACACATATATATGTATACATTTGTACCATACCTTAGAAATCTTAAGGGTGCTTTCAATTCACAGAGGATTTACATAGCCCACACAGAATGAATTTCAAAAGTCTTGAACAGATTGTTTGCATTCTAAATAGGTACTAATGCCCTTTGCTATGAATGGGTAGGCATATGTGAGTCTTTAGCCACAGAGATCAAATAGGTCACTTTCTCACAATAATGACTTCAAAATGAGAGGCCCTCCCATCTTCACAGAAGCATAGTAAGTCTTTCTGTGTGATCTTTACAGTTTATCATATTGTCAGCATCACAAGAGTGAGTCAAAAAGTTAATAGGCTTTCTTCAAGTCATAATAAATGCCATTGTTTCCTTTGGTTCTCACCAAAGTGTGATCTCTTTTGATAAATTAGTAGGGATTTGAAAAAGTAAACTGTAGGTGTTGGATTAGTTATAAGCTACATTTATTTGAAATTTCTCTCATCCTTGTCTAATCACTGAATAAGGAGGAAGAAGATGGTTAAATATACAAAACAATATGAAATCTACAGGGAAATATTTCTTTCTGGCCAGTAGACCAAGACATATTAAACCATTGGAAGAAAATCCTACCAGAAAATCAAAATTGCCTACCAATTCTAAGGATTTCTATGACTTCAGTTTGGTTTAGGTATGACTATTGTAGTATAAGTCAAGAAAATTATTCATTCTTTATGTTGTAAAATAAGGTAAAACAATAATACAGCCAGGAACAGTGGTGCATGCCTATAATCCCAGCAACTCAGGAGGCAGAGGCAGGAAGATCATGAGTTTGAGGCTAGAGGAAACCTGTGTAAACTTAGTGAGACCCTGACTCAAAATAAAAAGTAAAAACTGGTCTGGGGGTGCAGCTCATTGGTAGAGCACTTGCAAAAGCATCTGTGAGGCCGTGGATTCAACCTCCCAGTACCACAAAGATAGATAAATAATTTATGTGTAGGATATTTTTCCTTTTCTTAAGTTTGTTCAGCTCCCACATAGGAGGTGAGAATATATGGTATTCCTCTTTTTGGGCTTGTGTTTTCTCACTTAATTTGCTCCAGTTCCACTCATTTTACTGTAAATGACATCATTTCATTTTTTTTAATCACTAAGTAGTATTCCTTTAGGTATATGTACCATAATTTTTTTATCCATTCTTCTATTGATGGGCACTTTGGTTGATTGCAAATCCTTGCTATTGTGAAAAATGCTGCATTGAACGTGGAGATGCAGATGTCTCTGTGGGTATGATGACTCATCTCCCTTTGGGTATATTCCCAATAATGGTATAACTGGATCATATTTTTAGTTTTGGGGGTTACCTCCATATTGATTTCCAAAGTGACTGAACCAACTTAGAACTCTACCAGCAGTGTAAGAGGGCTCCCTTTCCTCCACAACCACGCTAGCATTTGTTGTTGTTTTATTGATCTTGGCCATTCTTAGGGGAGTAAGGTGGAATCTCAGAGTTGTTTTGATTTTCATTTCCCTAATGGCTAGGGATATTGAGCATTTTTTCATGTTTTTCATGGCCTTATGAGCTTCTTCATTTGAGAACTGTCTGTTCAGTAAAAAGCTCATGTAAACTTAGTGTAGAAGGCACAATTTAAGGAGTGGAAAGAAGGAAGGAAGGATCTAGCAAAAAGAAGCACTGATTGGAGAAGATGGGATGGGGAGGAGGGCCAATGAGGAGGGAAAAGGTGGGGAGATATAAACCTCAATGTAAACAGTTCAACTTTATTAGTACGGGAAATAATAATACTAGTGCCAATAGTACCAAAGAATGGCAATAATGCATATGGACTAGATCACTCATGTAATACTGCTGAGAATGTAAAAATATAGGTCACTATAGAAAAAAGTTTAGACTTAAATCAAAATCAGGATGCACGTATATAGATAAATATTCCCACAAAAAGGCATGCAAGTAGAAAGGAGATCATTGGTGGGGGGTTGGGGATGGGAGAGGAGGATCATGAGAGGGTAAAGGGAGGTTATGTGAGCAATGTACAATTAAATGCATATATGGAAATGCCGCAATGAAATACATGTCAGAATGATAGCCATTAAGTTTTACATTTAAAATTTCCAATAAATAAACAAATAATACAAAGGCGGCTGAAGCAATAGAAACAGAAACTCACAACTGGTAAGAGGATAAATTGGTACAAATGTTTTGAATCTCCTCTAAGTTTATGGCTTCAGTCTTTGAGGTCCCGAGTTCAATTCTCAGCACCACAAAAATGAGAGAATGACCTGGCAATCCACTCCCAAGGCAATGCTGAAACAGTCAGCCATTGAAAACCCTATGAGGGTCACTATGAGTTGGATACCGACTCGACGCTAACAACAACACAACCCATAGAAAATAAATTATTTTCCTCGTTTCTGTACTTCTGTCTCTATCCACAACCTCTACTATGCAACATTGCATTTCCTGCATCAAATTGTGGAACAAACTCCCTCCTTCTGGCTTTGAAGTCACCCTTATGATTGCCTTAGCCAATGGAACAGTATTAAACATGAAATCAATGGAACAATTTTAAATATGAAATGTGTTTGAGCAGAGGCTCTCACACCCTTATCTCTCTGCTAACTCCCTAAGAAGAAGATAGCTGAGTCTCAGGAGGGACACACATAGAGAAAACCAACCCCCAGTCCAGCTCAACTGCCCACTCAATATTTCTAACATTGTAATTTATCCTGTCCAACACTGAAGTCCTGGTGTCTTTCCTTTTCTTATCCCTCACTATCTCATCTAGTTAATGCCAACTTTATCCTTCTAGTTACTTGATACAAAATCAAAGAAACAAACTTAGAGTAACCTTTGATTATTTTCTCTCTCTTACTTTCAGCTTTCAAATGTTCAGTAATTCCTGTCAACTTCTCTTTAAGATTTCAGCAATCTTCTTCATTTTCAGAGCAATTACTGGTGTCCAAATGTTAGGTAGATAGGTTGATAGTAGCAGGTGGGCCAGAGAGGAAAGGGGGGGCAAAATGACTCCTGCTTTCTGCCATGACCTGGGACAAGACCTCCCAGTACATTGGAAGGACAGTCTTCAGATAACATGTAGGCCTTATTCCAATGGGCCCCAAGCCCTAACCAAAATTAATGACTGCTTGCATTCTCAGGTTATAAACAAAAGCACACCATGGTAAAGTACCCTCCTTTCTTTCATTTTTAACTTGGTGGTCACTGTGGCTGACAGGCTTTTCACTACAAGTCATTCCACTTTCCTTAGATTTTTTTACGCAAATATCCTTTTTAGGTGAATAGCAAGGATTTCTCTAGCTAATTCATATTAAACTGCAATTACTTCTCTTTTTCTTCCACACACTTTCTATTTGCCTCTTCTGCTTTAATCTCCTTGGCTCTTGTATATTTTACTTTCCTATCTTATTTCATATAAGAACAAACAACATATTTTATTTAGTATCTGTTTCCCCACAGGATATCTCACTAAGTGCCAGAGTTGTTCCTTGTAACCTAGTAGGCCTTCAAAGCAAAAATTTCTAATAAATGAATAAATGGCACTATTTATGAAAAACTATTTAGAATGCAGATTCCTTTTGGTTAAATAATTATGTTTTCAATAACCTACTCGAAAATAATGAAAGTATGGATATGAAGACGTTTATCCATAAGCATATATATCACAGATGTATTTATAAATGCAAAATAAGTAAAAGCTACCTAAATATATAATTTAAAGGGTACAATCATATAATGAATTACTATATCTGAAAATACACATACAAAAACACCACATAGATGAATATTTAATCACATGCTATAGAAATGTTCATGTGGAAATAAATCATGTTGCCAGTTTTTATATTAAAATCCTAACTTTTTGTAAGGGCTGGGATTTAGCTCAGTTGGTAGAGTGCTGCTCTGCAGTCTCTGAGGCCCTGAGTTCAATTCCCAGCAACGCAAAATGGGAGAAGGATGTGGCAGCGCACTCCCTAGGCAGTCCCGGAACAGCCATTGAAAACCCCATGAGGGTCGCTATGAGTCGGACTCTACTCGACTCGACTCGACAGCACCTAGTAACAACAACTTTTTGTAAAATTATTAGATAATTGGTGATTAATTGATAGATATATACACGGACACCAGCGTTCAAAGCAATTAAATCTTGGAGGTGAGAATAAAAAGAATTATGATTGTGTGTGTGTGTGTGTGTGTGTGTGTGTGTGTGTGTATGTGTGTGTGCGCGCGCGCACGCACGCAAGCGAGCATGCACATTTGGGGGTTGGAGGGTTTTTCAAGGTTCTTCACCATGAAAGAGACTGATTACATAATCGGGGTGGGGGAAGTCTATAATACATATGCATACATTTCTAGAAAGCAAGAAAACTCTACTTTCCTCATCTAAAACAAAGTTTTTTAAAAGATGAAAGATTAAGCAGTAAATATACTCATTTGTAACATAATTCCTATTTCAGTGTCTCCTGGGTAAGACTTCATAAAAAGGGTTAGAAAGATAATGCAGAACTTTAAGACTAAGCTCACATAGAAGCAAATTGCATCTTTTCAATCTCTTTTTTTTTTTTTTTAAGTCAACTAAAATGAGTCTGGGCTGGCATCTAGCTCAGTTGGTAGAGCGCTGCGCTGTGGTCTCTGAGGTCCCTAGTTCAATTCCCAGCACCACAAAAATGGGAGAAGGACCTGGCAATCCACTCCCAAGGCAATCCCGAAATAGTCAACCATTGAAAACCCTATGAGGGTCGCTATGAGTCAGATATCGACTTGACAGCATCTAACAACAAGAACAACAACAACAACAAAATGAGTCTATTATGTTTCCCCCACCCACACTCCCTGCAAATAGCTCCAAGGGGCTGCAGAGTGAGGTCTTATAAAGTCTGCAAGAGGCCAGATGTGTTTGCTCCTGACTCAGCCCCCAGTGGCTGAGCTGAACTCCACTGGCTCCCACTGTGATCTTAAAAATGACAGTTTTGAATTGTTTTTACTCTAAATCACATATTGTTAGATTTTGAGCCAATCATTGCATACCGGCATAAGAAATGTTGACACTGAAATGAAAATGAATGAGAAAGATAAAATAACAATTTTGCACATCTGTCTCCTGATCCTACCCACTAGATTCACAATTTGATTTCATCTCATTAATGTTCTTATGTAGCTTTTTCCTTATGCAGGTATGTCTTGTACTTCAAAAAGCAATTTAAAAATAGGAGAAGAAAAGGTATTATACTCATTTTAGCTTCACCTTTGTTAGAAAAATATTTTATTCTCACTCAGAATGTGCTACTGGTAAATATTTACAGTAGCCTTGAATATTTTTCTTATATCATTTCATTTCCAAAAATAAATAAATTATAACTAACTTATTAAGTGAAAAATGCAAGAATTATTGATACTAGATCATTGAATCAGTTTGCGAACATTTTTCATAAACTAGCACACATTTCAATTCAGTCTAC